>JAQGBH010001981.1:0-27558 GCA_034698265.1 Sminthurinus aureus
CACATTAATCATCATTATTCACTAGTTATTTAATGTAAAATGTGGGGGAAAGGAAAATAATAGTAATAATTATTAGCATTATTATTTATGCTGAGAGAGAAATAAAAGAGTATCCAAATTTTTACATACGGTAAAAGGGCAAAAACATGTGTAAATGTATGGCGCTCATATTCAGAATTGAAAATTGTAAAGAACCAATACTCTTCGGACACATTATAGCCCCATTTTACCACCACCCTAAAGAATCATCTGAAACAGAATACAGAATATATTATACGAGTTGTAATAATATTATACTCTCTCTCTCGGCAGGTTTTTTTTTTCTTCTCTATCTAGTAAAATTCTAAATATCATCATCATCATATATTATAATCCTTTTTCTACAGTTCAATACATTTACCAAGTTGAGTATTTTGTGGATCGGTTTAATTAATTATAAATTGTGACCTTGTGGTCTCTTCCTACTTTAATTTTAGACAATTAATAAAGCCGGCCAAAATGGAGGACGGTTTTCAGAAGCCATGGGAAGAGGTTGTCCAACATTTCCGTGTTGATCCCGAAAAAGGTTTGACACCTGACCAAGTCAAAAGTAATCAAGAAAAATATGGACCCAATGGTATGTTATCATTCAAATTACGATTGACGTCAATGACTATATATTATTATATGATACTATTTTACGTGTGTACTACTTACGTCATGTAAAACATAGTTACTACAAATAGTTAATAGTTTTACCAAATATGTACAATGTATACTACTTGATTCTTATTTATTTAAATATAATAATGACTTTTACGGTAAATACAGGCTTACAATTTATTATTATTATGAAATGTTATACAAAATGTAATTCGGTGTGTGTGACTTTTTTTGTCTTTTGTTTCATAAAACAAAACAAGACAAATATACATTGAATTTTTTATACTTTAATGACATAACTGTAGTTCAAGTACATCTTTTTTCTTTTATTCATTTTTAAAAATCTTTAAATAATAATTATTATTATTATTATTATTTAATTTTATGAATAGTCTACTGTAGTATCTTTTGTCAGTTATTATTTTTTGGTAATATTATTATAGGTTCAGGGGGGTATTTGTAGTTAGGAATATTTTAGTACATTGTACAGCAGACTAATTTAAATTTCTAAATGTAACTGATGAAACTGTAAACGTTTATTTATTTGAATACGAAATACTACTACTATTACTACTACTACTAAAAAAATTACATGACATGAATACCATGTTAAATAATTATTTAGTTTTATATTAGTAGTATACAGTTTAGTTTATTATTATTGAATAATAAACTTCAACAATTCAACAAATATAATATTATACGAATAACAAAAAATGTGTGATGGATCAAGACCTTGTATTTTTTTTTTGTACTACTTAAGACTACTTTAAATTAAAGTATTCTCTACAAAGAAAATATTTTATGTATAATATATTTATACATATATACAGGTAGACAGACAAGAAAGAATGGCACACACGTATCTTGATGTACATTGAAAGAATGTAATATATTATTTTTGTTGAAGGTTTAATTTGAAGGAAACCGAATACTATATGTACATGCATTATGATGATGAAAAAAAAAGTACATATAATAATACTAATAATAGTATAATCAGCGATAGAAGTAAAAGAAGTAGTCTCGTTTCTCTCTCTCTCGTTCTATCTTTCGGTCTCTTGTAATCATCATCGTACAGAGTCAAGTGTATTCGGTGCCAAAAAAGTAGAGAGAGAATGTGATGGAGCGGAAGGACGAGTTTTATTTTTAAAGATGAGATGCAAGAAACTATCATGCCAGTGTCGTGTGACAAGGCATTTTCAACTGTTAGAGGGCAAGTCATGTTTTTAACGTGCAACTCTCGAAAAAAAAATTTTGTCTTCTTCTTCTTCTTTAAGCCTTGTATGTGTACTTACCTTCAAAGAAAATGATAGCATTCAACGACTGAAGGAGAGCAAGAAGACGAAGAAACGATAGATAGATACCTCTTAGACTTCTTTATTGCGTAATTGAGTCGCACACTTTTTCGCACAGTCTAAAAGACTTCTTGAGAGACTTTTTTTTTTTTCATTTTTAGAATCACCCAAAAAAAAGTTAGTCTGTAAAGAGAGACAGGGAGACAGAAAGAAAGAGAGAGAGAGATGGAAAGAAATGGTACATAAATTGCTTCCAAGGTACAACCGAAAATATATGTCACTGTGCTAACATGGTTTGCACCGCTCACCCAGTCAAAAAAATATATATAAGTATAAATGTGCAAAATAGCTTTCAATTCAATGCAAATTCAAAGTACAATAATGCTAAAAATAGACATAAGATGGGTAAGAGCTGGGAGATGATAGTGTGTGAGAAGTAGGGGAAAAAGAGCCAATGTCTAAAATGTTCTACTGGCTCCTTCATCTAATATTACTACCACACCATTACATTTAAAAAAATATATAATATAATATGTATTTTATTGTACATCATTATACATGAAAATTTGAAGCACTTCTATAACATTGAAGAAAAATAGCTCATAGGTTTCTTTTGTGCTGTTTCTTTTTAACGAGAGTTAGTCATGGGATTTTATGAACAAATAGTTATTCTATGATATAATAATAATATTGTTTGTACACACAAAATAAGAAAATTATTATTATTATTAGATATTATACTAATATACAGAGTAACATTGATGAAAATTAGTACATTTATAATGACATTGTATTTTTTATATCACGTTAAATATAAATGACTGTGTCTATATGTTTCTCTGTATGCATAATATAAAATACCACACACAAAAATGCATTTTTCCCATTAAAATATGATGCATAGGTTAGTTTTAAGTGGTAATACATATATTTACTGCACAATATTGATCCAATAACGAATTTAATTTCCTCTTTGAATTTCCTTACAGAATTACCTACTGAAGAAGGAAAGTCTTTATGGCAATTGGTTCTAGAACAATTCGATGATCTTTTAGTCAAAATTTTACTACTTGCCGCTGTTATTTCTTTTGTAAGTGTTCTAATAGTAATAATAACAATACTGGTGCTAGGTTTTGTTCTTATACATTGTATTTTCTGATCAACACAATATTATATGAAAGCTAAATATGCTTACTTTGTAGTCAGAACGTATCTACTACAAATACTAAAAAGTCTCTTAGTTTTGATAGAAAACTGTTTAATAAATAATTTCATTTTTGATATTGTTTGTTTGTTTGTTTTTTTTTAAAAAAAAATAGGTTTTGGCTTTATTTGAAGAACATGAGGAAGGTGGTTTAGAAGGTATCACAGCTTTTGTTGAACCTCTTGTCATTTTGCTCATTTTGATCGCTAACGCTATCGTCGGTGTATGGCAGGTAATGAAAATACTTCCAAATTTTGCATTCAAGTTTTATATTTATTTATTAGACATGATTATGTCATGATTATTTATTTTTATGTTACATATCGTTCAAAGTATTGAAAACATAATACAATATATATATTTATAAATTTTACAGGAAAGAAATGCTGAGAGTGCCATTGAAGGTACGTTACTAGTTACTACTAATTACAAGAAATTAGTATATATATATATTTATATTCTATATTTCTTTTCTTTTTTTATACATGTGTGTAATGTCTACAATGTACACTTACAAGTACAATACAAATCATAAAACAGAGTCAAATATGAAAAATATGTTATTGTTTATGTATTTTAGCTTTAAAGGAATATGAACCAGAAATGGGTAAAGTTGTTCGAGCAGATAAAGCTGGTGTACAAAAGGTTAGGGCTCGTGAGCTTGTGCCTGGTGATATTGTTGAAATTTCAGGTATGTATATATTATACATCAACAATAAATTTTAATAATATTATTTAAAATGTTTCTGTACAATGTATAATATTCTTCAAGTAATACGTAACTACTATTAATTTTTATATATTTAGTGGGTGACAAGATTCCAGCAGACATTCGTATTACTAAAATTTTGTCCACAACTTTGAGAATTGATCAGTCTATCCTTACTGGAGAATCCGTTTCCGTCATTAAGCACAATGAGGCTGTTCCAGATCCACGAGCTGTCAATCAAGACAAGAAAAATATTCTTTTCAGTGGTACAAATGTTGCTGCTGGTAAAGCACGTGGTGTTGTTGTCGGAACTGGATTGAATACTGCCATTGGTAAAATCCGAACTGAAATGTCTGAGACTGAAGAAATTAAGACCCCTCTTCAGCAAAAATTGGATGAATTCGGTGAACAACTTTCCAAGGTTCGTTAAATAAATTGTAATCATATTGTCGATCTTTTCACATATATATTTGTATGTAAAAAGTAAAAAACAACATTGACACAAAATATATTATGATATAATATTATTTTGGATTTAAAATTTTATAAAATTTATTTTTTATTCCATGTTTTTTTTATATATAGGTTATTACTATTATTTGTATTGCCGTCTGGGCTATTAATATTGGACATTTCAATGACCCTGCTCATGGTGGTTCATGGATCAAGGGAGCTATCTACTATTTCAAAATTGCCGTTGCTTTAGCTGTCGCCGCTATCCCTGAGGTATGTGAATTCCTATTATACATTTTAGTAGTCATTGTATTTGTTTCAATCATTTTCATACTGTATATATATTATACTAACATCTATTTTTATATACGTTCATCTATATAATTATAATATCATAAAAAATATTTCGTTAAACCGTCAATCAATTTATAAATCTATTTGTGTATTACAGGGATTACCTGCTGTCATCACAACTTGTTTAGCTTTGGGTACACGTCGTATGGCCAAGAAGAATGCTATTGTCAGGAGTTTACCTTCTGTAGAAACTTTGGGTTGTACATCTGTTATCTGCTCAGATAAGACTGGTACTCTTACAACTAACCAGATGTCCGTAAGCAGGTAAATGAAAGTCATTTATTTCTCACAAGCAGATTTTATTACAATCATAAAATAAAAAAATTTATTGATGATTTTTTTTTCCAAATTATTATGCTTACTGACATAGATAGACTTTATACATATTATTACTAAACAGAAATCGAGGCTTATCTTCCAAAAACCAAAATGTCTGATGTAAAATGTACAGAACATTTTTGGTTTGAGAAGATAAGCCTCGAAATTGTAAATGTTGATATTGTATAATAATAATAATATGCTTATTGTACACAATGCATATGCACGAATATAAACATTGTATGTATAAATATATATATTTATACGTAAAAAAACATGTAACATGTAGAAAAGAGCGTACTTTCACGTACTTCATACTTATGAACGGATGCAATGAGACTAAAAAATAAAATACAGTAGTAGTAGTAGTATTCTACGCATATGGATATGTCATGTAAATAAATGCTGGTAATTAATTTTCTTTCCTTATTGTTTGTTTACTTTTATTATAGAATGTTTGTATTAGACAAATTTGAAGCTAACGATATTTCTTTCCATGAATTCGAAATCACTGGCTCAACTTATGAACCTATTGGTGAAGTCTTCTTAAAAGGCCAGAAAATCAGAACCTCAGACTATGAAGTCTTGCACGAATTGGGAACCATCTGCGTCTTATGTAACGACTCAGCTATTGACTTCAACGAAGTACGGTTACATTATTTTAAATTTGAGTATGAAATAACTTAATCTATCATAGGAATTTCAATAATTTCATATGTAATTTTAATACTCAAAAATGGTTTAAAACAAATACTAGTACTGAAATAATATTTATTTATTTATAATTTATATATATATTGTAATATTTTCTAGTTCAAACAAGTTTTTGAAAAAGTTGGTGAAGCTACTGAAACTGCTTTGATTGTCTTGGCTGAGAAAATGAACCCCTTCAATGTCTCAAAACAAGGATTAGACCGGTATGATATTAAATAATATAAAAGGATTGAAAACAATAACAATAATTTAAGAACAATATTTTAATGAAAAATATCATGTAAATAAATGGAGTCATAAGGAAATGACGCACAACTACAATGAATATCCAATACAACGGAATAAAAATGTTATTAATCATCTCATTAAATGATGGTTTTTGTTTTGTTCAACTTGTTGTACAGACGTGGAGCTGCTATTGCCATCAGACAAGATTTGGAATCTAAATGGAAAAAGGTGATGAAAGAAATAATATTCAAACGGACATATATATTATCTAAAACAATAATAAACAATGCTGACGTGTGTGTATATATTATGACATTGGTGTTTACTCTTTTATAAAGCGTATACATGTATGTTAAATCTTGTGAATGACGTAATAATGATTCATTATTATTGCTCCAATGATCGGAAATTGTCAGTCAGAAATCATTTCTGACATGTCCGCCGCCGTCATAAATGACATTTAGGTCATTTCTGACGTCAATGACTAAAAATCACTTCCGACCATTGTATTACTCATAATTTTTATTATGAATTTTTCAAAATGTTCATTTAGATGGTAGTGTTTATACACGTATATTTTGAACTAAATTGTCTAAAATACTCTTCACAGACACACTGTTTTTAATGCCAAGTATTATAGTATATGCACACGTATATTGTTACATAACAAATAGCAATGGAACAAGAATATTTATGATATAATAATTAATGAGGTATAAGATGTTATGATCACATTTTTTTTAAATACACCTACAGGAATTCACTTTGGAATTTTCTCGAGACAGGAAATCTATGTCTACATATTGTATCCCATTGAAACCTTCCCGTATTGGAAATGGACCCAAGATTTTCGTCAAGGGTGCCCCAGAAGGAGTATTGGATCGTTGTACTCATGTCCGTGTTGGAACTAACAAAGTACCCATGACCACTGCAGTTAAGAACAAGATTCTTGAAACTACTCGTCAATACGGTTGTGGTCGTGATACTCTTCGTTGTTTGGGATTGTGTACAATTGACACCCCAACCAAACCAGAAGACATGGACCTCATCGACTCTACCAAATTCCATCTATATGAAACTAACATGACCTTTGTCGGTGTTCTTGGTATGTTGGATCCTCCAAGAAAGGAAGTTAAGGACTCTATCCAAAAATGCCGAGAAGCTGGTATTCGAGTCATTGTCATTACTGGTGATAACAAGGGAACAGCTGAAGCTATTTGCAGACGTATTGGTGTATTCGAAGAAGATGAAGATACTACTGGTATGTCATACTCTGGACGTGAGTTTGATGACTTGAGTGTTGCCGATCAACGAGGTAATGATTTTTTATTTAATTTCATGTGTAAAAGGATACAAGCATAATAATAATGTGTTTCAACAAATTTTTTTACTCACTTTTCAAATTAGTATATTACTGATGTGTATTTAAATATTTATTTATTATTATAAAATGTAGCTGCTGTTGCAAGATCAAGACTTTTCTCCCGTGTGGAACCTGCTCATAAATCCAAGATTATAGAATATTTGCAATCCATGAACGAGATCTCAGCTATGACTGGTGATGGTGTGAATGATGCTCCTGCTTTGAAAAAGGTAATACATAAATGAAAATGTAATCAGGTTGTACATAATATATATATATATTGATTGATTATTGACATTTTAATAAAAACTAATAAGTACAATGATAATCATATTATGTCATTATTATTATGGTGTAATAATAACAATAATTATTATCTTGTCGTTTCTAAACAATTTAAGGCTGAAATCGGTATTGCTATGGGTTCTGGTACTGCTGTCGCTAAATCTGCCGCCGAGATGGTCTTGGCTGATGATAACTTCTCCACAATTGTAGCTGCCGTTGAAGAAGGTCGTGCCATTTACAACAACATGAAACAATTCATTCGTTATCTCATTTCATCCAACATTGGTGAGGTCGTTTCCATCTTCTTAACTGCTGCCCTTGGTCTCCCCGAAGCTTTGATTCCAGTTCAATTGTTGTGGGTCAACTTGGTTACTGATGGTCTTCCCGCCACAGCCCTTGGTTTCAACCCCCCTGATTTGGACATCATGAACAAGGTAGATTAAAACAAACAAAAATGTATTTACAACAATGTGTATCCCTACTATAAGTTAATTTAATTCTGTACATAAGAATGTAGTCCTTATGAAAGTCTTTATAAAATGAAGAATAATTTTTACTTTTACAAAAGTACACAAAAAATAATTTAATGATTTTATTTTTCTTGCGATAAAAATTTCAGGCTCCAAGGAAAGCTAATGAATCTTTGATCTCTGGATGGTTGTTCTTCCGTTACATGGCCATTGGTGGTTATGTAGGTGCAGGAACAGTTGGGGCTGCTGCTTGGTGGTTCATGATTTACTCTGGCGGTCCTCAATTATCTTACTACCAATTGGTAAAAATAAAAAAACTTTTACACAGAAAAAAAACAAAACATATTATGATATTATTACAAATTACAAATCTTTATATGTATACGTGAATTACATTAGTTGTGTAATTGATATATTCTCTGTAATACATAATATTTTCAGACACATCATTTACAATGCACACCAGATTCTGACATTTTCAAGGGAGTTGACTGCGGTTTGTTCCACGACCCTCACCCTATGACTATGGCTCTCTCTGTCCTTGTTACCATTGAAATGTTGAATGCCA
This sequence comes from Sminthurinus aureus, assembly GCA_034698265.1. Classification (NCBI taxonomy): domain Eukaryota; kingdom Metazoa; phylum Arthropoda; class Collembola; order Symphypleona; family Katiannidae; genus Sminthurinus; species Sminthurinus aureus. The sequence goes on from JAQGBH010001981.1 coordinate 8,607, forward strand.
TGAACAGTTTATCTGAAAATCAGTCCTTATTAGTTATGCCTCCATGGATCAATCTTTGGTTGATGTCCTCAATGGCCCTCTCCATGACCCTTCACTTTGTTATTCTTCATGTTGAAATACTCTCGGTAAGTTTTTTATTTATATATATATACATATATACATATTTTTATTTTTATTAAGAGTATTGAATGAATTCATCAAAATATAAAATACAATAAACAATAGTCTATCAATATAATTACAAACATTATATATATATATTTTTGTTCTTCCATAAATAAATAGACGGTGTTCCAAGTAACCCCTCTTAACGGAGAAGAATGGTTAGCTGTCATGAAAATCTCTATACCTGTAGTACTTTTGGACGAGACGCTCAAATTTGTCGCCCGTAAATACGCTGAAGGTCAGCAGAAATATTATGAAGCTCAATGGATTGTGCTAATGTGGGCTGTTTTTGCAGGCTGCATATATTACTCGCCCATGTTATAACCGTGTGAAATATTCTCTTAACAAATTGTAAAACAGTCAGCTATCCTATTTATTATTACTACTATTAATACTTCCTCCAAAGCATTTAAAATCAAATTCCTGCTTTTCCATTTTCTCAAAATAACCTGTCAAAGTATTGATCTTCATGCTGATTTTCGTGTCCAAAACCACAACAAGTTTTTTTTACCGTCGTGTCCTGTATGGATTATATATTATTATTATATAGTTCATCTAATATTGAATAATTAGGATGTATGTGTGTCGTTTTGTTTCTATTCATATACATATTATATATAGCTTTCTGATAGTAGTTCTGCAACCAATTTTATCAACAACAAGTACTAATCTATGTAAAAAAATATATATATACAATAATCAATAATATATATATCTCTACAATATATATTAGAATGAAAGTGTTTCAACGTTTTGTGATCTGAACTTTTGGCATTAGGTGAAAGCAAAGAAACAAACAAAAATATAGCATTTTCAAATTTTTGTGTCTGTGTCTGCGTCTAAATACAGAAATTGCCGTGTTATTTATCCCAGACTTTTGAATACTATATTATACATGTATAGTGTAAATTAACCGTTATATGGTACTAGCTATACTAGTAAGTGAATGAGTGAGTTTTTTTTCACACGCATGGACTATCCTAGTCTAATAAGAATAATAATAATATTAATTATTATTTATGATAATACTGAAATGCATTCATGCAATATATTATATATAATACATACTATGTGTGTGTAGGGAGAACATTCCATCACTCTTAAGATATACAGTCGTGACAGCAATTTATTAGTTTAGTATACATTTTATAATAATATTATTATTAATATTATTCACAGCAACAACGTGAAACTGGTGTACTATAGGTAGAAAATCATGGTTATTACAAATAACTATAAACAATTCTTGTTTAGACTTTATTTGTTTTATAAGGAATACTTCTTCAATTTTGTACTGACTGTGTGTTGTCTTAATTTTGAATCATTCATTATGAAACACAAAGTATAAAATTGTATACACGGAAATCTTTGTAATTCCAAATTTCCATTCCGTTATTGGAGCAAAACATTTAAAACAAATGAACATATTCAAAAAAAAAACTTGAGATTCACATTATTAAATTACTTTTTGTAAACCATACTTTCTCTAATTTTTGGCAATAGGCAATAGGAATTTTTCATTCAAATGTTTAGCTTAAAATATCCAATAAATGTTTAAATACAATACAAGTTAACCTCTTTTTAACATCAGTAAAAAAAAGTCCAAAAATCACTACTACTTGCTACAATTATTAAACTTTAAAAAATTAGTTTAGGGAAAAGTTTAGACAAATAACATAGCAGTATGTACTCTATCATTATACTTACTATATTGTGAAATACAAAAGGATGAGCAAAACAAATTCATGTACAAAAAAATGTACATTTATTTTCGAAGTGAGGCGTATAATATATATATATATATATGTTTGTGTCGAAATGATCAAAAACTTAAAGTTTAACTACTGGAGAGAGAAAATGTATAAATATTCTTGTTTATGCATAATATGAATAGCATTAACTTTCTCATTATTGGCCTACAACTACCCTCCCCTCTTCTTCTAATTCCATTTTGATAGTTTTTACTTTTTTGAATAACAAAAACTAAATAGTTTACAAAATAATATGTGAGTTGTGATGAAAGTAATATTCTTGAATGATACAAACCAAATTGGCAATAATTTTATATATATATGTATTAGTATATACAAAAGTACTTAACATGAGTACGCTGGAGTCAATACAATAATAATATGAAATGAACAAAAGTATTCATTGCTCGTTTAAAAGCTATTACACAGAGAGTCTGAAATTGAGAATCACATTATTACATTCTAAACAGAATTAAATTTTTTTAAATGAACATTTTATAAATATAAAAACACACAGACATACAAAATAGAAGTATAAAAGTATTGATTTCAATGAGATAGTAAGGCATTTAAAGTTACAGGTTTATAATCTTTCCATTTTTAAAAATCAACTATCAGAGTTCAAATAATTATATATAATATCATTATATATGTTTGTACGTTTTTCACTTGTAACTTCATAACATCCTTTTTTTTATAAAATAAGGGAGTGTCGTATAACGTGATCATATTTGTGTGTACTTAAAAGGCAGGTTTTTTGATACATTATAATATGAATTCGTAAAGACAAAAATGAGAAAAAAACTAATACTTTCTACTTTCTATATTAGCTGTATAATAATAGTCTAGTGTACTGGATTGAAAACTAAGTATTTAATGCCATTATCTCATAAAAAATTTGTTATAGAGTGATAAAATTTTTAGATTTTTAGAGGAAAACAAACAGATAGGGGGTATAATAATGCTAAATAATGTGTATATCTAATAGGTGTTTTCAAAACAATAGTGCAGAAATCATTACCATCGAACAGATTTATTGTATTTAAAAAAAGGAGGATCTATTATATTAGTATAGTAATAATATAATCTAAAAATAGGTTATCGAATCTTTTTCTTTAAATTTTAAAATATTTAAACATTTTAAAAGTTGTTTTTTCTAACCAATTTTCTTCTTTTTTTTTAAAAAAAAAAAAAAAACTTGAATGGTTTGAAAATTATAAATGGACAATTATTATATTATAGTAGTTTCGTTACATCACATAAATTCATCTCCTATCGGAGGAGACAAAACAGATAGAAGTGTTACTGTTCTCCTTGATGGATTGAACAAACAATGCCATGAGATAGAGTCGCATAATATACTAATAAGGATAATTTATTACTACATTATGTGTATATTATATATATATATATACATATAGACTTACAGATCGTATTGGTGCCTTTTGATTGTTATTCGCCATGTATGTATAATGTTTACCATACATACATGGTACATGTTTCATGTTGTACTGGAGTTTATGTACAGATCACGATAGGAAAAGACTTAAAATATCGTGATATAGGGACTTTATTTTGGGCTCATAACCTGTAAACATTTACGTTTATTATTAACATGAATCATGAATATCTTCGAATTTGAAATTTTCTAAAGAATAATATAATTCTAAGTATTTTTTATGATATTTTATTTATTATTTGTTGTTGCATTATGCCTTTTGATTTGAATTTTAGTTGTCTTTTACGTAAGAAAAAAGAGAAAGTATTTAAGTTATTTTAAATACGTCTGTACGCTTAAAACTACTGTTGTTGTTAGTTAGCTAGTGAATAAAAGTTTAAATATGTGTAATGTACGATTTAATATTGATGTAGTGTAGGAAAAAGTCATAAAAACGTAAAAATCAAATAAAACTTTAATAGAAACTCATCAGGCTGCTAGGTCTCTTAGCTCTAGGCTGGTAGGAAAAATTATCAACTATTCGGTAACTATGTAAAATAATATAATGGTACACTGTCTAGGGAAAAAAGTTTTCAGTGCAAACAAGAAAAAAAATTTACGTGGTCTACTATATTTTTTTTCCTTTCGATATTACCGACATGAGGAAATAATAATAATATATTAACCATTGACATAAAATGATGGCCATTAGTGCCGTCTTATTATGTACATGGATACTGTAAACGTTAACCTTCGTAGAGTACATGAAAAACTATATATATATTATGATACTTTATAGAGTTGATAGCTAAATTTTTGTTTGGAATTAACGAACTAAGAAATTTTATGTAAAATGCAACTTGTCTTATCATTATGATTAATGGCTAAGATAAGTCTGTATGTATGTATAGACGATCTACAACTTGATTCTAATCATTTAAAAGGCTAGAGAGAAAATACTGTCTAAAAAAACGCAATCATCAGTAAATTCTGAACTCAAGAGTTTACTCTCTCCCTCCATCCCATTGTAATTTCTTTACAAAGAAATAGACAATTCTTGGGAATTTCAATATGGATATTATGGAAATTTGTTTAAAAAACTTTTGGTCATTGAAATTTGAAATTCACAAAAATTTTTAGTAAACTCTTGACTTCGGATAACATATTGCACATTTAGTATTATTGTTACATTATATATACTTTAACTTTTTGCTAAAATTACTAATACAAAGTGTTATAACTGAACAGAAAGTGACTTTTTAATAGCCTTTTTGAATGTGAGTTGTTACGGTCGTCAATAACTGTGTATGTTACAAATTTCTACCGTACCGGTTGAAATTTATATTAGTTTTGTCCTCAACAATTTAATGGAAAGACGGCTATTGCCGTGCATATTATGATACAACTACTGTAGCAATGTATGTATAGTAGTATTGCTACTCATATTTTACTGTAACATGTACTACTAAGATTCAGTTGTTTGGATTATTGTGATTTTGATGTATATGTGTTTTAAAAACCCATATTAAGATTACATCAAGATTCTGGAATTTTAGTTGATTTCCTATGAATTTGTTTATTTGTTCGGTTCGTTTTTTCGGGTTTGATGCTTGCTTTACAATTTCTACACATGTGATTTACTATTTTTAATTGATTTTGAATAATTAGATAAAGATACAAAAGTACTCTAATAACAATAATTAAAACAAGCTTTATATATATATAATAAAATGTCGAAACGATGGGATAAGAACATAAAGCCCTTTTTAGTATAATATTATTATTTTGTATTCAAGTGAACGTGTTTCTTTGTACCTCGTAATATCTTTGTTTATTTGAGCTGTTTTTGCCTTTTTTCGACCAAACGAAAAAATCATGTACGGGCTTGAATAAAATTACATGTACATGGACAATGAATATATATATATATATGTACTTGTCACTTGTCCACTAATAGATAGTTTACGTAAATACTACACAAACATTTTCTTTTGTACAGTAATAGCACTACTGGTTTTTTTTATCCTGATTAAAAAAACTAACTCTAAATTATAAAATATTTGTATTACTTGTATTATTATTATTACTTACTGCAACAAACCAAAAATTGAAATTAGTATTTAAGTTACATAATATACATAATAGATTACTTTGTAGTTATAATAACATCAATGAACTTGAAAGGGATGAGTGCATCTTTGTTTATGCATACATATGCGTTATATTTTATATCTCCATTAATATGGGGAGATTGTGTACCTAATTTTTCTTTTTCAACATAGTGGATAGTTACAATACATTGTTACTGTGTTCTTGTGTGTACATTTGTGGTCATTTTTTATTATTATTAATCAGCTGTAAAATTACATGAATGAAGGGTTATTTTCAGCAACATTGAAAAAGCATGCTTGAATATTATTCATATTTACATTATATTATTATACCACGGATCCAGAAATATTAATCCCAACATTGAATGTTACACGCAGTGAGGGAAAAAAAATTGTCTAGTGACGATCATTCGAATATTGTATTATACTATAATATTATAATATACAATGAGCGCTATGAAACTTATATCAAAACATAGGATTATGTTCATGATTTTAAAGAAACTACAACTTACACTTGATCAGTCAATTTTTGTTATAAGTACATTAGATTAAAGTGTACTATTTATTAAAAAAAGTTACAAATATCAATTGAATATACAGTATAATATTCAATTATTATCAATTACATGTATACATATATATGTGTATAAAAGTACATGATTATAATTTGTGTACTATTATATACTATTAAGTAGGTGTTAACTAATTTTTTTTAAAAAACAATGATGTCAAACATTATTCAATTAATCGTCACCTATAAATACGAAAATACAACATACACTAATATTATAGGGTTAAAGCGAAATTGTGTAGAAAGTAATGATTTATTTGTACATATAATATATTATATAGTTAAATAAATTGTGTACCATTTAAGATTTAAGGTCATCAAAAAAAAACATAAAAAATATGAAACATACTATACATACCTATATATAAGAGGTACAATTTTTGAATTCATGGAGAAAAAACGTCACGTATATTAAAAATGAAAAACAATTGTTGTGAATTTTACTGATAAAAAACATCTACAACTGTTTGTTTTGTGTGTGCTTGTATATTCATTAATATTTTTTTGTACATGTATGTTTGTATGTACTAATACAAAAAGGAGAAGCATCTGTTTTTTTTGTTTGTTTTTTTACCTACACAAACTTAGTCTGATAGCAGTCATTTGTTCGTATGTCTACTTCATACATGTTTGAATTTTCAAAACGTTTTTTTTTTTGTTAAACCTTGCTTTTATTTATGAAAAGTACAGCTATCATGTTTCATTTTGGTAAGTTTGTGTGAAAAAAGCATTGTGTTTTGCAATTGCAAAATAATTTGTATGTTTTGTACATATATTGTTTGGGTTGAAACTCCAATGGACTGGGTATGTTTTAATGTTAACAACACCATTTTTATAACTTTAGTTTATATAATATAATCCTTATCTACATTAAAATCATGATTAATTATTACGTGATACCGTATAATGCTATAAATAATGTGTAGGTCAAGCAAACTAATGAAATGGACATTGTTTTTTTCCCCTTATATAATCAGCTCCCGTGGAAATGAAAAAAGTGAAATAAAGGACTTTTTCACTCTCTCTGGGACTTGAAAATTATTACACCTGAATCTAGTATTTCTCATTATTTATGTACTATGCACTTTTTTTTCTTTTATTTCAATTTTTATTTAAAAACTATACTTTTCCTACAGTACTCGAAATCTAATTTCTTGAAATTGACAAGTAATTTGAGACTCAAAACGTTACAAAGTTTGGTTGGGGAAACTTACTTTTTTCGACAGTAAAATTTTAAGATCATGTAACCCCTCAATCTTTTCAATTGTAGATGAAAACAAATATTTTCCTTTGAAACGTTTTTTTGGTTTATTACTTTTGATTTAACTGTATTATATATTATATAGTATTTGATTTTACTCTGTTGGAAAATTACAACAATTCTTTCTAACTATCTCTTTTTGGGAACTTTCTTTTCATTTCTTTAGCACCCGTCGTACAAACAGACGTGTCGGCGAAAAAGTAAATTGAGAATCCAAGTCAAGATTGGTTTTTCTTCAACTCATCCAGATTTTCAAGATTTTCCTTGTATTCTGAACCAAGACAGTTATTATTAATTTAATCAAAATCTACTACATATATCTAAATATATTTAAGTCCCTTGATTTTCACGACTCGGAGTAAGAGAAAAAAAAATCTTGTGTTAACTACATGTATATATGTATATACTATATATTGTATTTAAATGATATTATATTATTATATTTCTGACAAAAAATATACAAAGAACAAAAGTTATATAATCTCTCTTTGCCGGCCTGTACCAAAAAAAAATTTTTTTTTAGATAGATGAAATTCTATACTAGACTGCCTATACATATGTATATTGTATGCATGTGTGGAAGAAAAAAGAAACCAAAAAAAAATGACCAAAGAAGCATATATGATACGACATATATATATTTTTAGCAGTTTTAAAAATTCATGACACTATAGGAAACATGAAATTTTTGGGAGTTGTGATTATTACTATATATATTATTATTATTATTACTACTACTACTACACTACTATTATTATTATTATATACATATATTTACATATAGTAAAAAATCCATCCTCCTTTGAACTCTTCTAATATATTATTTGTTTATTATACAAACTGTATATCTTTCTATCGTGTATTTTGCTTCTCTTTATTTTATTATTTATTTTATTGTATATGCTATACATATATGAATGCAAAAAACAAACAGCATAAAATTTTCTTTAGTTTTTTTTGAACGATATAATATACTATTGGTTTACAAAATGTAAGAGGTTTAAAAAAAAGAGTTACAAAAAAGGGATTACTTATACAACAACGAATCAAATTTTGCTCATATGATAACCATATAATATAATATATGTATGTATATGTATTTAATACTTTCACCTCTCAAAATCGTGCCATCATATCCTACATAAAAATTAACAGAAATAGTAAGTTGACTCAGTCATATGACTCTCTTTACTCTATTTCGTTTTACTCTCTTCATAACTGTATCTACATCATCTTCTTTGTTTCCTTTTCTGGTAAGTAAAATACTCTCGGTCTTTTTGATCCACATCAAAAGTGTGTGTACTACTATATATATGCTGTCTTTTTCTTCATCTTTACTCTACATTTCTGTGTGATCCTAAAAAGGAGAAATTGTGCTATAGTCTACTTTCTCTGTTCTGGGGGTTTTGTTTCTTCTATATTTTCACAACAGCTTCTTTTCTTTCTCTTAAGAAATATACAATAAATACAAACTTTCTACATTGTATAATCTACATGTTGTATACTTTCCTATCTCTTTTCATTTACTTTCTCTTTCTCACAAAACAACACATATTCTGCTTTCTCTTTCTCCTCTCTGTCGCAACTTTTACTCTCGTTCTCTATTCCTTTCTCTTTTCTCGTTTCTCGTAAAAGCCTCTCTGCATGGCATCTTTTTTTCTTCATGTCATGAGTTATACTTATTTATGGAATGATCACTTATTGTAAATACATATGTATACAATATATTATATTATACAATGTGTGTATCAAATGTATAGATACATATGGATATTACTTCAGAAACAAAAAATGCAATAAGTTATATGTACATAATATATTATGTCTAGAGAGTCAAATACGAGAGCGTATACATATATATATATATATATGTTGAGGTCCAAGAAATACATAATTTTAGGCATATCATTAACTTTTATTATCAATACACATATATTATGATACCTAGTCTATAAAAAAAAGGTATTATATATATAGGCTCAATAAGGCAAAAAGTATATACATGCAAATATCTACAAATACCTGAGGTATATGTATGTATATACCAAATACTTAAACTATATTGTATTAATGTACATTAATACATGTATTTAATATGTGTGTATCGTATACTGTGTATATATATGTATGTAGTATATGTAATACTTTTGGCGTTTGACATCTCCATTTGGTATCTTATTTTTTCTTTAGCGAAAGGTAGACGAATATACATATATACTCATTACTAGACATTATATTAGTGGTAGAATTTTAGAGACTACAATGAAACTGTTATTATTATAGACCTGCATAGAATCGCCAATATGTACTATAATATAATATGCGCTGCTGTATTACTCAAGAAAAAAAAACAAAACGATTTGATGCGTACTTTTATTTTAGTCTATAATAATATACATATAAATATATAAAATATGAAAATAATAATACTATAGTTGTTTTGTGATTTTGTATACATATTATACTAAAAGAGTTCAGAGATGTAAAAGACAAAATTGATATATATACATTTAATTTGATTTTTTCCAACGTCCTCTCTTATTGTTGACTTTTTTCGTTCGATATTTTTCATCGTGTAAACAAAAAGTTTAATTTCTCATGAATTTTTCACACTCTCTCGCTCTCTCCTAATTCCTAATGTATTTACAATTTACATGCATATTTTAGTCTATGTAACTCTGCTGACTGTAATTTTAATGCGTATTTATGAATCTTTTTTGTATTTTTCATACAATTTATTCACGTCCAAACAAACTCTTGCAATTTGCATTTCGATCCGTTTTTTCCATTACATTATATATAAATCAGTTATATCATCTATTTTCATCCTGCGTAATTTATGTAGCATCCAAATTTTCTCTACTGTTGTTAGTATTTATACGTCTACAGTCTACAATCATTGCATGTAGTACAATGCAAACGTCATTTTATTCATTTGAGATTATAAATTAAACATTAAACTATATGTATATTTCATAACTTTCGAAAGGGACAGAAGTTTTCACACACAGATTGGTGTGGCCAAGATTACATCACATGCAAAAAAGCACTGCACACTATGTGATATCGATACACCTTTGCATGAGATATGACATTGAGAAAAAAAGTTGATGTGTAGATATGGAACATACCTCAAAACCTTTTTCCACCGTAAAAAGAATTTGTAAACGTTTTTCTCTGGCTTTCACAATCTCACATTAGACCTATTTATGTATGTAACATATGTACTTTCACCAGAAAAACCATAATACAATCTATTGGATCGAATTTGAGAAATCAACTTGCACTAGATATACTTCAAATATCTGTTAAATACCATAACAGAGTTAAGAGCAACAAGCAGGTTAAAACACACATTCCGAAAGATTTGTTTCCAGTTTTATGAGCACACTTTGGTATATTTTTTTATATCTCTTGTGAGTTTTTTATGGAAACTTGTACCATTGTGTAATCTAGCGCGTGGACATCACGTTTTCAATTTCTTAATTTGTATTCGTGATTCGTGACTAAATATCGGTCTAGTGAATTTTGGACAGTGTCCTAATACTTTTATTGGAACCATACTAATTGTAGTTAGCGTATCATATTATATTATTATATAATTTTGAGTTTACACATTTAATTCAAGTAAGTTAGGTATCATGGCTGATAAACAAGAAACTGAAAAGAAGGAGCCAGAAGAGGACACAATTTTCACACGAATCGCAAAGGTATTTTATTTATCTTTTAGTTTTAATTAAGTTATGGTTATATTTTTGTCATGAAACATTTATAAATTTTTGAATCCATTCTTTTATACAATCTCATGACTGTGTACTGTGTATAAGAATGGATCTGTAGAGTATTTGCCAAAATACTCTAGTCTACACTGCAACAAAACAACAAAACATCAATGTTCTTAATCCAGTATCCTGTATATCAGCACTAAAATAAAAATAAATAATTGAAATTATATGATTCATAACATTTTCAATAGGGAGACGTTAAAGGTGTTCAAGACTTACTAACATTAGGGGAAGCTGATGTTAATAAAGTTGATGAACATGGGATGAGTCCATTGCAACATGCAAGTTATAGAGGAAACGAAGCCATGTGCCAAATGTTACTCGATCGTGTATGATGTGTACATATGTATTATATATTATGATATTATATTTATCTAAGTAAATGTTTTTGTACAATAATGATACTTGTAATTTGTAATAATTCACATGTATTTTCTGTTTAACCCGATAACAAAGAAATGCATTATGTAAATATTATTTATTTATGTGAATATGTTTTCCTTTTTGTAAAATATATATTATACAGGGTGCAGATGTAAATGGAGGTAATCATAATAATAACTATACCGCCCTTCATTTTGCCGCAATTTCCGGTAATGCATCTTTATGCCAAATACTACTACAAGCAGGAGCAAAATCTCATGCTGGTAATCTCATAAACAATTTGTAATTTTTAATGTTTATAATATATGTACTACTGTCGATATACATTTATGTATGTATACATTGTACTACGCATTTTTACTTCAACTTATGAATTAGTATAATCTACGTAATATATTCTTCAAAGGAAATAATATTATATTATGATCGTATTTTTGTTTTTAGTTAATTCTGTAAATCGCACACCAAGTCAGATGGCCGCATTTGTTGGAAATCATGCCTGTGTATCAACTATCAATAATTTTGTTAATCGTAAAGATGTTGAATACTTTTCTGTTCCCCATGGTCTTGAGAGTACACCAAAATTGCAACCCATTCTTGTGACACCCATACATAATTTGGTCATGCAGGTTAGAAAAATAACTTGTAGTGTGTGATAAATTCAGAAACTCAATGACTTTTCAAACAAATATTGTAAATATATATGACAAAAAAAAGTTTTAATTTGATCATGAGTTATACATATATATATAGATGATCAAATTATATACGTATTTTTATGTGTTATTTTCTTGCAGATTAATTTTCATCCTGTAAAAATTGCCTTATACATCAAGAAAAATGGTTTAATTTTAGATAACCTTCCAGAAATAATTAAAGTTTTAAAACTTATCTCTGAAAGAGAAATGAAGAAAGGGGTGGATACAAATGAAATTACTGCTTTTAAAATCCATTTAATTGCTTACATCCTTGAACAAATAAATAAAGAAATCAAAGATGTAAATAAGGAAAGTACGGGTGAAGATAAAAATGTTTTGGATGCAATCGATAATTTTATAAAAAGAATGTTACGATGTAAAACTCCTGGAGGTGTTCCTGAAGAATTGGAAGTTTTATTGCGTGAAGGAGTACGCGCTTTTCCGTTCCATGAAACGACAATTATGCAACAACTAGTCACCAATCTTGCTCATACTAAAGTACGTCATGAATCGTATATTATTCTTTATTCTTAATCAAATTATGTAACCGTGGTGCATGCTTAAAACTTAACCATTGTGTTGTTAGTCATTCGTGTAAAAATATGCGTGCATTATACTTAAATTCAAATCTGAATGTCTTTCTAATGTAACTTGAATGTAAATCGTAGGATCCAGGAGCTTGGGGGATAATTAATAATGTTGTAAATGGACATAAAGGCTTCCGTGACCATGAACCATGTGCAACTTGTGGAGAAGAAAAAGAAACGAAAAAGTGCGCTCGATGTCATTTTGATTCATATTGTGGAAAAGAATGTCAGTTACTCCATTGGTTTGTACACAAGCGGTATTGCAAAAGTAAAGCAACTGAATTGGCTAAGAGACAATCAGGGGAGCTACCAGCTCCCGATAGACAAATTTCAACCACAGATTTGATCGCTGGACTACCTAAAGTAGCAACTTAAAGCACCATAATGCATTCAGTCATGCAAAATTTTGTTTTCCTGTTTGTTTTTATCCTGTAAGTAGTACTGTTCCTTTTTTTCTTGTTAACCACATAATATTACCTTATTTGCATCAATGTGCATTAAATATTTTAGTTACAACCACTTTACAATATGATTACTATTTTTACTGAATGTAGTGATAAAACATTGCAATAGATAGGATATAGTATAAACTATCACTAATATATTTTTTTCCGTTAAGATTTAAATTAAAATCTTACATAGAAGAAGTAGTTAGTATTGTAATAATATTTTGTTTTTTCCAAAAAATTAAGGAGGAACAATAACAATAATAATTGTATACATTTCAATTATTGTTTCACTGAACAAGTAATTTTTACTCTTCTAAATACTTTTATAATGATAAAACGAGCTTTTTAACTTTTTTTTGTTGATAATTATTTGATAGATACACAGATGCAAATTTGTAAACATCTACATATGTATATGCCAATTTAAGCAAAGAATGCATTAAATCTTTTTACAGAGGTAAAGTATATAACATAGTATAATGTAGAATAGCCCACTCGATAGTTCTTTTACTTTGAGTACAGAATCGGTATTAAGTAATAAGCTATATTTAATGATCAAATTCATCTTGCATTTTTTTCAAGTAAATACTAAACTACATAAGAGAAAGTTCAAAAGATATTATGTAGTCAACTATTTAATTTTTGTTTACTAAATTCGTTTGTTTCCTCAGTAAGTTTTCTAGATTGTATATTTTGAGAGGGTTAACGTGCTGTATTTCAAATGTTGTAAATTACATTGTATTCGTCTCTGTGTGTACTAATATTGAAGATGTTTACAGACGATAATGTGGTGTTCACACACACGCACACATTATACTCGAGATAAGATTATTCATCGATATTTTGCTACATTCTGTATTAAGGTACAAAGTTGTTTACTTTATAGATATAACGTTACTTACTTGGACATATGACTGTTATATGTGTGGTTAGCTCTTTGGTGTATATAGAACAATGAAATTGAACATTTATACGAATTATACCCATTACGAATGTAATGTGTCTACCATGATCAGTGTTTATATTTTATGTATAGTGTGCATTTATCGTCAAGTATAATAATAATGACACAGTGTTTTGTATGTTGTATATGTGAAACATATATGTATTCTCATATTCAATAGTATATCTATGGTATAAAAAATAAATAAGAAAACGGAAATCAAAGTAACAATTCGAAATATTTAGTAATATTAGATGAAATTGAATACGTTCACAAGCTTTAAATTTTAAATGCATCATAAAGTAATCATAAAGTTCATAAAATCAAGTTCTGATTTCAACGACTATACTATGTAGAAAATATAGAAACGTAATATGGACCAAGCATTTACCAAAACTTATCATTTATTGAACTAAATAATGAAGTAAAAATCATTCAATCTTTACGCATCCTGCAGTGGTGCTTATTACAATTCCAAATCAATGTACGATAAATATTTTCATTGAACAGCTGTCAAGTCGTGGCTAAGAAATTTCATTTGATAAATACATATTTTGAAAATTTGTCCATTCAGTCGTTCAGTGTACACTAATACGTATATATAAAAATAGTACAATTTGAACTTCAAAGCCCCTTGTTTTTTCATTCATTAGTTTTTGGTGCACATTTCACTTAGCTAAACGGCTACACATTATGTTGTATAATATCATTTTGTTTATATGAATCTATACGATGTAAAATTATCGCGTTACATTAATTTTTAAACAAATTTATAAACAATTTGATCGAATTGTATAATAATATTACATATTATACGTACATGTATATGTGCAAAATGCTATTTACTGTTCACAAAGACCCATAGCCATTGATTGACATGATTTTTGAATCATTTGAATTATTTGGACTATGTGATACACTGCTTTGTGGGGAATCATCTTTTTCTATAAGCAGTGAATTTTCCAGTGCCGTATCTGTCAGCTTTTTCTTCGTCCAGGGGAAATATACAGCCGGTTGATTTTCTCCCCAGTTCCGATAAACAAAAGCGTTTAACAGAGCTTGCAAGGGGTTAAGAACAGCCTAAAGTATAAAATTATAGTTACAAATTATAAATAATCAGTGTTTTACCATAATTTTATGAAAAATCGTATTATTCAATGCTTGAGCGATATTCTTGTGGTTTTGAAATTTTTGAACTAACCATTAAATACCAGTCAAATAAAAGAAAATTCCTTGGTAGATCACTCCATAAAGTCCATAGGAGGAATGCATTTAGTAGGTTTGGAATCCAGCAAAAATAAAATACGAAATTTATTGATAGAAATTTTAAACGGAGTGTTCTTAAATGCTTGCGTTCCGTTTCCGTAAACCGTCCACTAACAGATACCACTACTTCTTCGGCCTGAAAATGGTTATTAAAAGTGTAGTGTAAAATATTATTAGTCCTAATAATTTAGCTCTTTTATACATTTAGCACACAATTATCAGTTATAATATTATATTATAATTTATAATATAAGAACATTTGTATTTTAAAATGTAAAACCGATCCTTCGTACCTTTTGTGAAGCTCTACAGTACAAAATAGGGTTAACTATCATAACAATAGCAATGGGTAAATAAGTGAAAAAATAATTGGGTAATATCCTTGCAAATACATTCGTGTTCATATCATGACAATTGAGATTGGGAAGATATAAAATTGAGAGACCAAGTATAGACAATACTGCGGGTAATCCCCAACAAACTATAGATCAAATGAATTATAGAAAAGTTATATTATTTTGCTTGTTCATTATGAATTATGATGCAATAGTTTTGACGTTAGAAACTCAAAACCAACTAAAATTCTTCATATCAGAATAATTAATAATATAGACATAGTTGTACCTAAATGATAAAGTTTTGGTTGCCCTTGTTTTCCCTGTACAACTTTTAGTACATCTAATGCATACACAAGTGTCCAAAGGCATGTTGCTGTGTAGAAATATTGAATCCAACCTGATGATATGGCACAGAAAAGAGTGTCCAATGTAAAACCCATGGAGGCGCCCGGTGGAAGTATCAATTTTCCAACTAACCAAGATATTGATCTGATTAACACTGCTAAAGACGCTAAGAGATCCGCTGTAGCTAGCCAAACAACTATGTATCTACCCCGGAGATATGAATTTGAGAGTCTTCTATTTGTTTCATCGCGAGGAAGTATCTACAGTAGTTAATTCGATGTTGATCAAAATCAATTAAATAAAAAAATTATTGTGGAAATTCATACAGCATACATGTGATACAGTATCAAAAATTAAATTCAGGTAAAAAAGTTTTTTTAATAATATTATACTGACTTGATAAATGGCTCCGAGGATGCCGAGTAAAGATGAGACTATGCATACAACATTATATGGTCCAGAACGAAACTTCAAAATAGTATCAGCTCCCATTCTTGTTGCATTGGACTGGACACAACAGAAAGTTTGTAATGTTGGATCGGCCATAATGTTTTTATGGTTTGAAACAGTTTTTCGAATGTAATTTTTTAAATAAGAAGTATAGAGTTTAACATGATAATTTTATGTCCTACAGATTTCGACTTTGAAGTTAAATCTTGAAACATGAGGACACCTTTTTTCTACTGAAAAATTTCTAATGAAATATTTTCCCATATTCATACTGCCACAGTTTTGTACATAAATGTATCACACATTACACAAGACTGATACATACAGTATAGGCTTTACATTCTAAAGTTCTTCATTCTTCATGCATCTCGTTTTATTTTCATTCTGGAGCTTGTAAGACTACATTTGGTGATATAAAATTTTCATGTTATTGTGTAAGCCTCGTTTTTCAGCGGTACTTATACACTACAACATAAACACTGAACACACTTTTCTTTGTGAAGAAATTAAAATTCAAAATATAAAAGTATTTCTGAAGAACTAAAAGTAACAATTTACAGATTTGGTTTTGTTAGACTGGTAAGAAATTGATTTAAATGTAAATAAAATAACATGGAGAGTTAGTTCACTCACATAAATGTGAAATGGAATAAATATTTTGTCCTTTTAATTTTCACTGAAACTGAACAAGTTGCAATATAAAGTTATAAGATTTAAGAGTATAGGATTGGCTTTAATTATAGAAAATGCTGATTTTTGATAAATAAAGTTCAATAAATAAGATGGAACACAATATTTATTACTTTATATTATGACCCGATACAAAAAATCACAGAAACTATATACATGCACGGACAACAACAACCGTGCAATAATAATACAGACAGACTATAAAATATTAACTGATATGACTGGGTTATACAATCATTGTATGAAAATGTGTGCTGATATTATACAAACGGAAATGTACAAGAGTAGCTGTTATCTAACCAAAGCATGGCTTGATGATAATATTGACCATACATCTACTAGGTATAATATGTAAACTCGTTTGTACATCAATTCTTGTCCCTTTTCCTATAAAAACCTTTACTTTACTATATCTACCTGTAACATGATCAATGCACAGGTATAGGTAGCTAGAGAGGTTCATCGTGGTCACAATGGAGAGATAAAGTTTTCTCACATGCGTGTGTATAGTGTATACTATATTATATATTATGTATCTATCTGTAAAAACTATACATTTTACATTTTAGTCTCTCTAGTCTAGTCCATTACATAAACATTTTTATTCGTCCTCTAACTCTTTTTTCATTGTCTAGTTACTGGAACCACATTCTCTCATTTTAGATCTGTAATTTGAATATGATATTCATACATATATAATATCTCGATGTACAGCTTTAAGATTTTCATTTATGCGTAGGAAAAAGTAAATGTAATACATGGCACTTTGTATGAATGTTGGATTTATATAATATATTTTATCTACACATATGCGTCAAGCATTTAAAGTGCAGCATAGACGATTGTGTAGAAGCATAAGACAGTCATACGGCTTGAATGAGACTTTTTTGTTCAGCTTTTTTCTGTTTCTTTGCATGTACTTAACTATAGACTATAGCATACAGGAACAAGTACACATTACACATGTAATGTGTACAACGAGAAACCTTGATGCAAATACATATAATACCTATTATACAAGTTTTTTGACCAGACACATGGCATATGTAAAACATCACAACAAGACTTGAGTATTACAGAGCTCATCAAAAGGTAATAAAAAACCGATTGGATTTTTGAATCTATTCTTCTACAATCAATTATGAATTATGAATGCATTGTGTACAACGTGTACATTGTACATACGTATTAAAATAATTAGTGTAACTAAAATGTTCATTTTAAAAACCTTTTCAACATATATTGAATCGGAAAGATGCATAAACTTATGAATTTCAATCCACTCTGTTATTTCTGCCCCTGCGATGTAAACATACAATTTTCCAATGACTCCAAGCAGCGAAAAAAATCGACCTCATCTCACCGAGACTTTTAATCCGTTGTATTATACACGTTGTGGACTTAAAGAGGAACCTCCTCATGGTGGTTTCAGACTGATACAAAAATCAGCATGGTCACCAAAATATACTAAAACCACATGTAATACTTTATGATTCATGATTTAAGGAAACAACACGTGTGTAAAAGGGGAAAAGGGAAAGATGAACATCAAGAATTTGTAAAGGTACTACACACTACACACTGTTTGTATAGGGGAGCTGCGGGTAAAAATGAGCCGCGGGTAAAAATGAGCCACGCCGTAAAACTTAAATAGCGACTACACGGTTCAGCATAAATTGTGATGGTCCACATACTTTTTGTACTGCTGACAATTCTG
>JAQGBH010001982.1:0-27527 GCA_034698265.1 Sminthurinus aureus
ATAGTCCCGCTTTGAGGACCAATCGTATTCTGAAAACTGCTTGTATAAGCAGGGATCAGAACCCCATCAATACAAATCAGGTCAAGGACTTACTATCCTGAAAATTTCAAAGTCCTAGGTTGGCCAGAAGTATTTTCAAAACATCAACAAAGTTAAATTTTAACATGTAACAAATTGGGTGCGGGAAACTTGCGAGTCAAATTCCTTGCATTCCAAACTTTGGTCGTGAGTGGGTTCTTTCTAAAGTCTTCACAATTTGTATGGACCTGTCAAGTGTTGGCTTAAAATTCAATGCAAATGCTTCGACTGCAACACTGGCCCAATTGAATTGAATATTTCGGAATCACTCGACCAAAATATGTGTCAAGATCTGGATATTCACAAAATTATGCAATAAATATCCAATCAAATTTGAAGACAAAAGTTCTACTGTGCCAACTTGACCGATTTTGCTGATTCAACAACTAAAGCTATTGACAATCCTCGTTCAAATCTGATTATTTTATTTAAACGGCGTCAAATTTAAACAAGAACTGAAAACTTTCTAAATCCCCTCAGAGGAAAAATCTGTCGTTTTAAAATTTTGAAAGTGGTCGAAACACTTACAAAATTCAAAGTTCCTGTGTGCACTACTGCGTTGCGTTGGCAAATAAAGAGTCAAGAGTCAGCTGGGCTTTTTTCATTAGCAGTTTGTGGTAGTTTTGGCTGCTCAATCATGTCCTTGTAGAATAATGTCATTTTGAGAATGCGAATGACGAAACTATCAGTACACAAGATGTACAGTTGCATAATTTTATCCATCATGAATTATGAATGTGGTCTTTAATTTTGATTCTAAATTTCCGAGGCAAAAGACAACATTTCTACACACCAACCACGTGGAATGGCAAAGTTGGATAACGGATGTCTAATTTCATTCAGCGAGGAAAGCGGAAATTTTTGTGTTGGATTTTAACGCCGACCAAAGTTTTGTGGTACATTAAATCGATTGTAGAAATGCAGTTGTATCATTTTTGTACAAATGGTGGGCCTGAAATAAACTTGTCTGTAAACTTGAAAATCCAAAACCCCAATACTACAGCTTCTGTACTGTAGATCACGACTTTTTGAACCAGAATTTTTTTGTGCATTTCGTCAATGTTAAAATGTTTGTTTGTCTGAGCCGTGGAAAAGTCCAATCAACTATCACTACAGCTGCTTATTTTTTTTGTAGGTGTCCAAATGCCACATTTTCTTAAAACTCCACTTGCTTGCAAGTTCATGATTATGTAAAATGCACAATTTCGGACAGATTTCATTGGAAAGTAACAAAGCAGTTTAAAGCCCCTATACAGAAAATACTTTTCTTGGAACATAAAATTTTAATTTATTTATGTACTCCTTCAACTTTTCCGCTCTTGTCTGTAGAAAAGCTGAAGACTTAAAAATCCCTTTCCAATTTCCAAGAATTTCCCTTCTCCGTTTGTTTTTCCAGCCTTTCTCTTTTTTACACGGACGATGCATTTTTCATTACTAAAGTTTTTTTCACGTCAACATAAACCATACAAATAAGAATACCACATAAGCGTGCAGTCAAAGTTTTAATTACGTTAGTTTCAACTCTTGGGCATTAAATAAAAGGGGAACAAATAGTTAAATTATCGATAATTCACAAGTAAAGTTTCAAAATCCTGCAACTTAATGTTCTTTTGCATGACGTTGACATGAATTCAAGGTTTTAAAAGTCATCCAAAATCCTACTTGCAATAAAAATGAAGACCCGAGACAACAAAGCTGGAGAAAGATCAGTTGACCACCAGCGCTCCTTCTGTCCATATTCAACAAAGATTCTCCAGAACTATACAAGTCATTTGAACAACCACTCGATTGAAAAGTCTTTCAAATGCCTGGACTGCCCATTCAAGTCCAAGTGGCAAAGTGCTATCACAAAGCATTTGAAAAACGTCCACTTGACCTTGACTCAGTCTCAACTTTTTCCGTGTCCACATCCCGGATGTTCGTACGCTTCAAAACAAAAGCCAGATCTCAAGACGCACTCAAGAATCCATTCTGACGTGACATCGTTCTCCTGTTCTGATCCAAATTGCAGTTATTCTACGAATCGCAAGGACCATTTAATTCTTCACACTCGAACTCACACGGGTGAAAAACCGTTCGTTTGTCAGTTTGAATCCTGTTCTTATGCCACCGCTGTTCAGGGTAGTCTCGTGAGTCACATGAGAACCCACACAAAAGAGAAACCGTTCAAATGCCCTGAGCCAAACTGTGATTTTTTTGCCAGCCAGACCTCCAGTCTCAAAACCCATCAACTCACCCACTCGCCCAAAGGGGGCAAAGAACACCCTTCATTTCCATGCCCACTTTGTGAATACAAATGTACAAAGAAAGCACATCTTTCTGACCATTTGAAGACGCACAGTGAGGAGCGACGGTACAAATGTCAGCTTTGTCCATTCCGAGCAAAAACAAGAGGAACGGTTAGACAGCATTTGAAACTTGTCCACACTGACCCAAACTTCCGGCCTTTTACATGCACAGAACCGCACTGTGATTATGCAGCCAAGGACAAGGGTAAATTAAATAGGCATCTGTCCACTCACAAGACTATCAAAAAATACGCTTGTTCGTTTTCTGGTTGTGAATATCGAGCAATTGCAAAATCGTACGTCAAGGATCACGAGTACAACATTCACAGCGATGAGAAGAGAGAAAAATGTACGATTTGCAGCTACGCATGTAAAACTAAATCTCAATTGACGAGCCACATTCGAACTCACACAAAAGAAGAACCTTACAAATGCAAAGAGGAAGGATGTAAATACGGAGCAAAGACTTCAAGTACTCTCAAACGGCATGAGAACAAAAATCACCCTCTAGTTTTCAAGTAAAGAGAATCAAAATATGCTAAGAAAAATGTAAAGGATTCTCTATTTTACAAGCAAACAAAAACTCAAACTACCAGAGAAATCCCCAAATGTTTTTACATTCATTTGTCTTTCTTGATTCAGTTTTGAAATACATAAGTCGCATTACCTTTTAATATTATTCTGATTTACTTGTATTATCTATTTTACATGATTTGTGACTTTGAAGAAAATCACAATACAACTTTTATTTTGTAGATAGTAAAACTTACTTGATTTCTTAAACGGCGTTGAACTTTTCAATTTATTTACAATTACAACTTTTGCATTTTCAATGAATAAACGTATAAAATCTTACAGTAAAATGCTTGCACATTTTAATTCTGTAGATAAAAAATCACCGTGAACGTATATGTAAATTAAACTAGACCAAAGGGTTCTGATGTACAAATGGAACAAAATCTCAAATCTTGGGATTTTACACCTCAGTACGTCGCCAGTTAGTTGGACAAGAACGGAATAGACTTTTGAGATTTGGCACAACTGAAAGATTTAAGACCTTTTGAGACCTAGTGACCATGAATAAAGTGTTTTAAAAACATGTTCATAATTTAGAGTTGGACGCCGTTTTATTGTTTTATTCCAGTTAAACCATCAACCTACCATAGTTACAAAAAATTCTTGTTTCTGTACTTGAATTGCGCATCTAGTAAAAAGAGATTATTTTTTATTCCGAGTTAAATTGTTGTACTTCAATTTAAAATACGCTTCTTGGTCTTCCGTTAAAAAATAAAGTTGTGACACTCATATCTTTTTGAATGAACCGTGAATCCACCCAAAATCCATATCCTACAGCCAATGTGTATGAATCTTAATCGAATGCTGGGCAATGTGCTTTTAAAAATGTGATTATGATATGTAAACGGCGAAAAATTTGAACAAAACCTGAAAACTTTTTCCATTCAAAGAACAAATCCGCTGCTCGGTGCTTTAAATTTTGAGAGTAGTCAAAACTGAAACAAAATTCAAAGCTCCTGGTTACACTACAAAGCTTTTCTTTTTCATTGGAGATTTCGTCCATGTTCTTCTACTTTCTGCTTTGTACGAGTCTGCTCTTTCTGAATTATGCTTTGCAACTCTCTGCTCGTTTCGTTTTATGCTTTGCAATTCTCTGCTCTTTCTGTTTTCTGTCTTGCAATGCACGAATTTTTCAAATTGCTTTACGCTAACTGTTTTCATTTGTAAATAAAAATCCAAATGATTAAACATTTTATTTTTTGTGGTTTCAGGTACAAAATTTAATGACGTACATAATCGTATTTAAAACTTTTTCAAAATGTCATTTCTATATGGGGGATTTTTCATAATAATATTTAATGAGAACTTCTACGTTAATTGCAATTACTACAGTCAAAACAACGCAAGAAGTTCCAAAACACGTAAATACATCCCTAATTATCATGTGCTCCATCATTTAAACAATATTTGTCAAAAAAGAAGTTTTTTTACTCCTTTTGTTAACTGCACTTAACAACGCTTGCAAGCTACGCAGTTAATTTGAAATTACCATTCAAAAACTGTAAAAAACTATATAGAAAGAGTGACAAATTGAAGGACATTACAATTAAGTAATCTTTTCCTTGTTTTGAACCTTTTTTGGTTGTTTTGACTGTAAAAATTGCAATTAACTTCAAAATCCTCATTAAATATTATTATGAAAAATCCCCCATATAGAAATGACATTTTGAAAAAGTTTTAAATACGATTATGTTCATCATTAAATTTTGTACCTGAAACCACAAAAAATAAAATTATTAATCATTGGGATTTTGATTTACTAATTAAAACAGTTGGCGTAAAGCGGTTGGAAAAATTCACGCATTGCAAGACAGAAAGTAGAAAGAGCAGACTTTTGCAAAGCATAAAATAGAAAGAGCAGAGAGTTGCAAAGCATAATTCAGAAAGAGCAGACTCTTGCAAGACAGAAAACAGAAAGAGCAGACTCGTGCAAAGCAGAAAGTAGAAGAACATGGACGAAATATTATAATATAAATTCAAGCAGAAGAGGCCTTACAAGTGAGCACCATTACTTCAACCAATTGTTTTACTGAACTTAGCAAAGCGTTTATCATCGTTCGTAGCCCTTTGGGGAAAATAAATAGGAAAATTTGATACTAAAAAACGTCCACTTTGATCGTTCCTTTTTATTGCACATTATTATGTAACATAAAACATTATATTGAATATTGAATACATTATTTAGGAAGACAAAATATTACCTGGCAATATTGAAATTGTCTTGATTGCTCGGAGCACCTGAAAAATTAATCCTCATATATAATAAATGTTTTTGATCAACTATTAAATATTTAAATGAAGTACAAAAGAAAAATAATTGAGGAATTGAATCTTACTCGAAATGTACGTAGGAAATCGATATTTTCACCCGTTTGTGATGTTTCTGAATCACCCTATGAAAATCAGGTAAAGTTTTATAATTATTTTAGATTTTAGTATTTTTTGAAGAATATTGCTTGACACACTAAAAATTAAAAATACTGACAGATATAGCTGATGTAAGCATTCCAACTATGGCAAAAGCTGAAAGAAATACAAAAGTTTTTACTACAATTTTCAGTTTTTTACAAGTTTTGCAGATAGGTACGAAATACTTACGAATTACAAACTACTTCATTAAGCATAGGCGTATTATTTAATATTTACTAAACGTAAAGTTCTAGATCGTGAAAGTTGTGTCAAATGTATAATATTATATAATTAAAAATTAAAAGATTAAAAGAGTGTGGAAAGGTTGGCTTACTTATAACGAGGAAATCCAAAATATTCCACTTATTTCTTAAGTAAGAAAACTTATTCAACACGAACCCTTTGGCAATTACTTTCACCACCATTTCAAATAGATAAATTGCAAAATAACAATATTCCATGATGTTTGTGATTGCATTGAGCTGCTCATCAACATACATTACACCAGTTGTGCCAACTTCTTTGTTTGATGCTAATGCCAGCGTCACACAATTACAAAAAATGACGAGAATTATGAAAATATCAAAGGCTTGATGACACATAATTCTCAGAGCTAGCCTCCTGATCCGGTTTAATGGCCCAAATATAAACAAGGATTTTGAGGCAGAAAAGCGAAAAACATAATTTGTGCGATATTTTTTTGCCAGAATACAGAAAGTACTCTCAAATACAAATGGATCCACTTCTTCAACCGGTCTCCCATACACTGCCGGATGAAGTTGTTGTCTCGTATTAATTACATCTGAAATATAAAATATAAACATAATTTAAACGTTTGCTAGTTTTTAATTCCCGGACATTTCATTTTTAAGTGATTAGCATAATAATACACAGAGAAACTCTTAATCATTACGTGTTTCTGTATCACTTTCTCCTTCTCCAACATGTGAACTGGAACTCTTGGTCATCTTGACTAATACAGGTAATGTTTCAAAACTTTCTTTTCTGTTGCGAATTGAATCATTACTTGATGTCCTCTTTGACTAACTGTTTTGATTTTTTTTGTAGTGTTGATATAAACTCCATTTCTCTCGTTTTAAAGGTAAGAGGTAAGGGATGATTACAGACAGCTTCCTATTCTATTCTAGAATTAAATTCCAAACCAGTCGGTAAGGCGTAAGGGGCCAGGGCAGGGGCCCAATGTGTCCAATCATGATTAAATCCCTACAGTCCAGTACAGTTATATCAGATATCAGGTGTTTTAGTGCAGTTTTATCATTATGTTTTATCATTTCATTTTGCATTTTGCATCAAATCAAAAATTAAAACCACACACCACACACAACACAAAACACATACAAAGCATATAAAGCATAACTCTAAATCCTAAATATAACGGCTTGGCTCTTGGCTTGTGTGTGTGCTCATCTGCAATCTGCAACAGTATGTTATATATATAACAGTTTAGCAAGGATTTGATTTGTTGTTCTTTGATTCCATATCAACAGCAGAGAGTCCACTTTTTGAATTTTGAATCCCACAAATCCCAAAATATTGTGGGCAATTATATTCTATACATTACATTAGTTTATTCTCTAATCACACATACATTCACCGAATGTATAAGGCAAGCACTTGGTGAGTTCTTCTACTCTGTAGTGTATAACGACCGCAATGAATTGAAACAACAACAATACACGCAAACAAGCTTCGGCATTCGTGTCCCGCCATACATTATGCATTATACTACGCACGGTTTACCGTCCATGTTTTTAGTTTCAGGATTGAAACGGAACTGTTCAAATTTTTATGCTGCCATCAAAGCCTATTAAATTTTAAAAATGAATCCATGTCGATTTCATCAATTTTCTGCATGCAATAAATAATTTTGTATGAAATCACATTTGAGGTGACAATTCATTGACCTGCGACAATGTAAACAAATTGCACGTTTCTGAGTGCAAATTCAAAGTCTTCTTGACTGAAAAAATATTGATATACACATAAGAATAACTGCAAAAAAAAACACAAAATTGTTTCCCCTTTCATTACTGAAACTAGTTCAGTGAAATGTTTTGAAAGTTTTACAACTATCATAATAATATATTATCAATGATTATAGCTTCTACATTTCAAATGCAGTTTTGTAATTGAGATTCGGATACTTTAAATTGAAATAAATTGATTACAGAATGTTATACATTATGCATGATTTTACCACAATAGAGGATTTCCTCTATTTCATATAATTTTATTGACACACTTATTTGTCAGGTTTACGATATTTTTAATTTTTATCATAAAATATACAAAAAATATTATTTGCTGCAAAAGTATAAATAGTCACAATCTCCTCTCCAAATTTCACAGTAAGGTTGATCAGGTCTACCAAGTCTCATCATTGTGAAAATCCAACAGTCAGTTTTTTGTCAAGCATTTGGTTTTTTCCTGATAACCTGATCCATATTTTCTGACATTTAAAAAAAGAGAATATTATTAAAGTACATCAAAACCACTCAAACTTTAAGATTAAAGGTTAAAAGTTGAAATGGCATCTTCAAGATCTTTGTCTTCACTTCTCATCACAATCACCGTAGTACTTTTCATCGGGGTATTCTTTTCAAATACCACTTGTTCCACTGAATTCTGAATTATTATTTATTATATACTTCATCAAATATTAGGTTTTGTACCTCGTACATTCCTGAAGCTTTATTTTATATTTTATATAATGTAATATGTAATATATAATATTTTGTAAACCTTATTTTTCAGTTGTTTCAGGTAGCTGAAGGCAGAGAAAGGAAAAAGCAGGGTGACTCGTCAATGGCAATTAAAGACTTGGGAACAACTATCATGAAATGTCTACAAGATATTGCAGGGTGAGATTTATAGATTTTTTTCAAATTGTACAAAAACTTTAATATATATACATATTACATCATGTTACATGTGACGTGGATAATGATTTTTTCAAACAAAAACGAAGCAAACGGGAGGACTTGGCCTACGCTTGCTTGTAGAGCATCCACATTTCTCTCTAAATACATATACTCATTTCATCAAAATATGCTTAGAGAGGAATACGGAAAACTCTACAAGCAAGAGCCAGCCAAGTCTTCCCCTTTCCCTTTCCCTTTTACATAATATGCTAAAAAGTATGTGGGATATAATATATAATATATGACTGATTGCTAAATTTTCTTATTTTAAATTACAATAATAAACAGGCAGGTTGGGAAAGCATTTCAAGAGTCGGATTTTGATTTCCAGACAATGTTAAAAACTATCATGAAAGGCCCTTGCAAAGAAGTAGTTTCTGGAGTAATGGGCTCAATGGGAAAGTTTAATATTAAGTTGGGTGATTTTGTAAAAATGGGAGAGATGTTTAACAACAAGAATAACAAGAATAACTGATCATCTCCTAATTATTTATGATAGCTTTTGTGGTCCAATAGAAGTAGAAAACAACTAGGAAAATATAATAGTGTAAATAGTAAATACGTAGACTTATAAATATTTTCAATACATTCAATAATAGTTATTATTATGTTTGATTTTTTTTACTGTACTTTTATACACAATATGAATAAAGTTGTAATACGCCAAAAGTTTAACGATAATATCATTGCATTGACTTGTACTCCGTATATTTACTATTTACATCTGAAATTTTATACATGATAGAATTGTTGCAATATGATATATGTGACGTGCCTATAGACAAGCTTGCATGTATGTGTGTACGTAATTTTATCCATACATGTTACATGTAGTATGTAGCACAATAAAAATAACACGCGCATTATATATTATGTATTACAATCTACTTGCAATCTATATTTACCTGTACACATTTACATGAACTTTACGCTGCACAAAACCAACGCTACTTCGTTCATCAAAATAGTTGTGCCAGTATGTGACAGCTGAAAGTTGAATCAGAGCATGATACCGATACACACACACAAACTCTCTCAAAGAACAGTAAGCCGAGAAAGTGAAAGTGCATAGGAATTTTCATTCAATCGACCCAACAACTTTTATTGTCTGAAAACTGCTTTCTCCAGCGTTACATGTTATACACATTACTTATATTATTATAGATTTTGTACAGGTAGCTTCTCGTTCGTTTTCACGTCAGTACAAACTTTGCATAGCAGTAATGAAAGGCGAGGACTCCCCCCCTGCTCTCTAGCCATTTCAGCGGATTTTTTTGGCATGCATGAACTTTCTCCATAAGAAACTTTATTCACACACGCACTTGATTTTATATATTATGTGCGTACATTGACAGCTCATTCAAACCCCATGAATAGTACTGAACGTCTGGTAGAGTCTAGAGTCTAGACCCTGTAACATAAAACATGTCTAAAAATATATCAAATTGTACGAAACAGGTACATGGTACAGTGATGGAATGTGTTCCCGGAACGGTTGTTTGTAGTTGGTTTCCTTGGTTCTCTGGACTCCGGATTCCTTCGGTTGGTTAAAGTCTCCTCCATAATATAACACGGTGTTTTAAATCCATACATACATATTTATGCATGTTAGTATATTTTTTGCGTATGTAGTATGTACACTGTACACACAGAGGAAACGTAGCAATTCCATGTACAATTTCATTACATATTACATACGACATATTTTTTGTGCATTGTACATACTATATGTATTGAAATCACTATACTCTAGACTGGAACAGCAATCTTTAGCAAGACTCAATGTACATTGTGTAGGAAGAAAATTTCAAAGCTTCAGTTGTTCAAAATCGAGACAGCTCGATGGTAGAAGAAATTAGAACTGCGTAGATATAAACAGTAGTTTCCTCTGGAATTTTCTAAACTATATACCTAAGTTACATTTTTTTACTGCCACGTATTTTTATAAATGGAAAAAATGAAGAGCTCTGAACATATAGTTGATCTTTATACGAGAATTCCTGATTACTCGGAAGTTAAACATTTGGGAAATTCAGACTTTATAAATACATTAGAGAGACTTAAAGAGGAATTTCGAGTTTGTCGAGCTAGTCTAAATGAAGACACGACTGCAGATATCGACTTTATTTCCAGCCAAACTTCCAAAGTACTGAATATCAGTGGTAATGACCAAAGAAGAAATCAAAACCAAAATTTATATTCGAGTACAAGTCTTCTCCTTCTAGAAAAAGACTCGGCAAAAAAGACAATAAATAATAAAATGAATAATCAAGCTAAAAAGGATTTGAATGTGGATAAAGCACACACTAAGGGGACAAATCCAAATAATTATTATAGTCATCATAATAGCAACAATATTTTCCATTTAACACCTACCAATAATATGTACAGCAATAATAAAACTCGTCGAGAATCTTCTGCCATTTCTTCTTCATCTCTATATTCCTATTCTCTCCAACCACAAAAAAGTCAAAATATGAATTTGGACTCAAATTATCTCTCGATTTCTGCATCAAGTATGGCAATACACAAGAATCCAAATGATACTCTAATGATGAGTAGTCATTCAAGGCAAAGATCTGCATCCATGTCTGCAGGACGACAAAAAGAGACAGAAACACTGCAATCATCATCATCACCATTTTCACAACAAAGAAGATGTCTTTCCACGGACAAATATCAAACAGTAAAGACAAATAGAGACTGGGATGAAAGTGCGTATGCAGAGGACTTTGAATTGTGTTCATCAGATGACGGAGGGGAAGGATCAACATCTGATAGCGCCGGAAGTGGACTCTCTCACTGGTCTTCTTCTCCAGAAATATACAATACTAGAGAGAAAGAGTTTTGTCCACCATCAAATATCGAAAAAAGGTCTTTAAAATATAAAATATTATAATTTATAATGTACTGTAAACTGAAGAATAATACATTGCATTACAAAATATACTTCAATAATAATTATTACCTTACCTGAGTTATGAATAATGATATTTTAGAAATTATAACAAAAGTTAATAATAGGTGCGTAAACAATTTTTGTTGAAATAATTAAAGGCTTCTTATTCGAAGAGCACAAAATAATAGTGCTCCTTCTATTCCTGCTATTGAGGAGTCACCAAAATCACATGGATTCAAAGCTCATCCAGTACCAGCTCATGTTCATAAACCCCTCTTTGACTACATAATGCTCAAGAATAAACGAAGGTTTTTAAATTATTAGAATCTTATGGGTTATTCGCTTTGTGCACAGTCATGTAACTTTTCTAGCACTACGGAACATACTGACCTCTTACAAGTTTAGTTTAGTCTACATATTATGTATATACATACATATGGACTTTTATTTATTTATTTGTAATTCAAGGAGTATGAGAGTCCGAGAGCAAAGCAAGCAAAAGTTATTGGCTCAAGTAAAGCCATTTTCATTTTCCAGTGAATCACGAATTCCTAAATGTTCTGCGGGACATCATGGATCACAAATGCATTACCACCAGCAACAATATACTGGGAGATCAGAAGAACTCTTAAATAATTCAAGGCCCACAAAATCTTCTGCTCGTCGACATCAAAACGGAATCAAAACAAACAACAATAAATTCCATAGCTCTCATCATCAATTCAAAGGTATAATATAATATAAAATATAATATAATATTACGGCCTAGACATATCAAATATTATCCAAGATGTGTATTAGAAATTCTAATTTAGAATAGAGGAGCTTTGCAGGAAATTACATACAAAACTGCCATATAATATGTAGATATTCTGGAATATTCGATGAAATTTTGTTTCATTTTTCATTAGCAAACCCGGCACCACCGAGGACGAAAGCATTATTAGCTGCAATTAAATTGAAAGAGCAACAAGAATATCGGTACAATTGCACATACGTTTATTTATTATCGTGTACGTAGTATGTACTATTCACACACATTATACACAAATCGTGAATCGTGTGACACGATGTGTGTATAATGTAAGGATAAGATAGCGAGGCTTATCTAAACGAAAAGGTCATGTTCCATGTTATAGACATAGAACATGGCCTTTTCGTTTAGATAAGCCTAGATAGAGTGGTACTGCACATTTTTCACTGTGTAAAGTTTATTGTTGATTATTCATGACTTGTATACATTTCAGGGAGCTGAAGAAGAGATTAAGAGCAGAAGCATTATTAAGGGTGAGAAGACAATAAATAACTACTTTTGTTTCCAGTAACCTATATATACATCCTTGTCCTCAGTCTCCTTACTATAAAACGTTTATAGAAATCACACCCATTTATTGATGAGAGAGGACGCACTTTATATCCTAATTTGACGCTAACTAAACTTCACTAAAATCTTTTTTTTTATTACAGACAGCTGCTCTACCACCATCTATGGCTTTAAGAGATAGAAGAACAAAAGCTAATATAGCTCGCCTTGACAATCTTCTCAATAGATTCAATTCCTCATCTCCATTTCATAGTAGAGGACGACGCTACAGGGAAAGTAGTTCTGATACTTTCACTGATGAAGATCGACTTACTGTTGACCCGGATGATTTTTATCTGGGTCTTCATGTTGAACAGAGTCGCTGTAATAGTAATAACAGTACTAGGAAAGGGAAATCAAAAGTTGGGAATGGAAAATCCCTTAAAAATTCTAATCATCCTTCTGTAGGCCATTCTTGTTCTCGACGACATGATGGGCGTGGAAATTTTACTCCATATGGAGAACTTCGATTTCCTACTAACGCAACAACGACTGGAGTATTTGAAGCTACTTCAAATGACAATCATGCATCAAAATTACGAATTCAAGTTGCAAAGTAATAATTTTTGTATTTTGTATTTTTTTTATGCTTTAAACAAGTCTGTACATATAAACCACAGTACTTTCGTAGACTCATATAATATAAATATATTATAGTTTACCAAAAACACTGTACATAACATTTGTATGACGAATTTACAGAGCAAAAGAACTTGAACGCCTTCAAAAAGAAGAAGAAGATCTCTTACGAAGTATGAAGATGGATAAAAAGAGACAAAAATTAAGAGACTATCATTACCAAGCCTGGAAAAGAGCAGGATCTTATTCTTCAGCACAAGATATTACAATGAGAAGGCAGTTGAGAATGGCAACAGCAATCTTGGAGAGGGAGTCGTATAAAAAAGAAATGAGTACTATGCTCATGAGAGTTAGATCTGCTCCACTCTTACTCGAAGGATTACGGGTAAAAATATGTATTACATTTTACTTCAACTCAATTTCATGTTCTATATAGCTCATCATAATATAGGAGAGTAACACAGTAATAATAACAATAATCGCATGTACATTTAATACAGGAAAGAAAATCCGAGCCGTGTAAGAAACATCGTCAAGATCACACTGGATTGCCCAGTGAAAAAACTCCAAGAAATAAACTGAGTTCACCACGTCGTAACAATTATTATAACCCAAGTTTTTCTCGTTCATTTTTTCATCATCTTGGAGAAGAGAAGAGTGAGACGGCTGCTTTTGCTGAAGGAAGCCTAACAAATTCAGATAATGAGTCAGTGAAAAATCCAGAATTAGACTTTGACCATGAGGAAGACCAAGATGAAGAGGACGATCAGCATGATGAAAAATTTGTAAATAATTCAAAACAACATGAAATTATTGATACAATGAATGTGAAAGAGAATGCACAGATGGAAAGTTGTAGTGGAATGATCGTTATTGGAAATGGTAGTAATACACATTCACAAAATGGAAATGGGAATGGAAGCAAATACAATAATTGTCCCAAGCCTTTCATAAAAATAAATAATAATCATAACGGAACTAGTACGTCACAAATTAACCAGGAACCTCAGGATATGCCCAGAAAAGAAGTAGTGAAAGAAGAACAACATCAACATGAAAAAGATGAAGAAGAACAGTGTATTATTGATGACTATCAAGGAAATGAACATGACCAAATAATGGAAGCAGAAGAAGATGATACTATCGATCGTGACAGAAACTGTCATGATAGTAACGATGATTTTGAAGAGGATATCGACATATTTGAGGATTTTTAATCACAAATGACGTTATAACACATTGACTTGTAAATATACACATTACACATACAGTTTATAGAATTATATGATGTTGTCCGTTTTGTGTCTTATTCTATTAATTTTATACAAAACTTTTCTTATTTTCTTGAATAATGATTCGAGAATTTGTAACATAATAACATTTTCTTATATACCTAGGTAGTTTGAAGATCAAGAGAGTTTGATCATATTACTTATATGAACGAATAAATATGTAAATAATATAAAAACAGTGTGTGTACCGTACTCTCTCTACCTAACACTTTGAATTTTGAATGGATAAAGTCATGAGTCTTTTGTACATATTATATTACTGTGTACATGTGGATTTTAAATAAAAGTGTAATGAAGAAAATACTTTGTCCGGTATTCTTTGCAAAAATTATTTGTTTTTTTTTTCTTATAAATGCCCAATTAATACTGATGTATAGTAAAACTGATGAAAAGTGAATTTGCTTTACTGGGAACGTTTTTTACGAACATCAATAATATAAGCCATTGAAATTCCCTCTAAATTCAAACGCATATTTCTTGCTCACAGGCTACTCACTACTCACAGCTAAAAGAAAATTCATTTAGATAATAATTTTAATTATTGTGATATATTATGACACATAAAAATTAACCAGTGTACTTATCATAATAATTGTTGTTGAATACTTTTTTAAATAAACTAAATACACAAAATGAACAAAATAAGTCAGATCCTTTTAACAACCTCAGCCGTTCTGGCTGGGTTTTTGTGGTTTTTGCGGTACCGGCGTTTCTTATCGGAAAAAAGTGAGGAACCTGAAGAAGAAGAAGAAAAGAATATCAATTTGAGTAAAGATAAAACTAATAAAGTAATTGAGAATGTCATAGAAGATACTGAAACCCCTCGGGGTCCTGCTACTCCAGGAGGTAAATTATATTATTATATATTGTATCTATTATAAGTATAAGACAAAAGATAGAACTCATAGTGTCTCGATTAAATGTTATGTAATGAAACTTGATGGGCATGAAACCGAAATCACAAATGGCTTGGCTATTGTAATTATTAATTATTATTGGATATTTTGGTAAACTTTATGGTTTTTAGAACATCTTGTGATGGTCAAAGGTGAAGATCCGGATGTGGCAGTTAAAGCAGTATTGGTAGCAGCAGAAAAAGAATTACAAGCTGAAGAAGAACGTAAGAATGATGGAGGAGATACAAAGTCTAATAACTCTACTTCCGTAGTAAATAATAAACAAGATGATGGCAGCAATAATTCAACTAGTAATCGTACAATTACTCAAGAGTTAATCATACAAAAAGATGTTGTTGCAGCTTTAATTGGAAAAAGAGGACACAATATTAAAGGAATACAAAATAGTTCAAATACTCGTATCAATTTTAAGGTAATAATTAATTAATTATTATTGATTATTTTTTACATATACACAAGTATTCGTTTTTGTTTACTAATGCAGAACTGTTCTACTGGAATAGTAAAATTGTATAATATGCTATGCTATCTCTTTCTTTTTTTGCATAACATTTTTGTATAGGAGCAAACAATGGAGAATGGCGACAGAATTTGTGTAGTTAGAGGAAGACCAGATGATGTATGCTTAGCAGCAGATATGATACGAAAATTTATAGCTACACAGCCTGTAACTATTACTAAAAATCTTTTAGGTATGTTACCTATTAAATTGATGTATGTACATGATGAACAACTTACTCAACAACTTAACTACGGTTTAGTATATATACGGCTCTGATGATGTTATTATGTTGTAGTTATGTTGTTGTTTAACCAAGCCATTACTTTTGAATATTACAGTACCTTATACTACAGTTGGAAGAATAATTGGAAGAAGTGGTGAAACTATACGTTCTATTCAGGATATGTCAAAGGCAAAAGTGTCAGTAGAGTCCAGTAGAGTTGGAGGTACATTTAGGACACCTTTTAGATTTAAAATTTCAAATATAATGGAAAATTATGTTCCAGTACTTACACTTTTAAATACAATGACAATTTCATTTCCATTTATATAAGAGTCTCTCTTGTTATATATTTGTAGTAGGAGACGATTTTAATGATGATGGAGAAGCTTTAAATCTCGTAGTAATAAAGGGCACACAAGAACAGATCGATGTAGCAGAATCCTTAATTCAAGAAAAAGTTGAAGAGGAAAAACAATTCCGTTCAAAAATCAAAGGTACATGAGTTCGAATTTGTGTTTTTTGTTGTTGACATCATTTACATTATTATTATTTACTATTTATTATTATTACAACAACAATATTGATTACGGTCTAATGGAAAGTTAAAAAAATGTATGATTGTAAAATTCAAGGTGTTGCTTCCACAAGAACTTCCAGGCGAGCGCAAGGAATTGCTTCACCTTCTAATAAAAATTCATCAAACTCAGATGCCTCCGTTCAGAAAGAACCTTCAAAACAAACATTAAGTAAATAATTTACCAAGTACTAAATATGTATGATTTTTTATAGGATAAAAGTAACTGTTGTAGATGTATGTTGCATTTCATTCTTGTCTATCTATTTAGTCGAGAATTACTAATTCAATTAAAAAGAATTTGGAGTCAATATGTGCAGTTTTGATGTAAAATGATCATATTTGGTAGTTAAAAACTAATACTAGAACATTCTTTGAATTCTTGTTACTATTTTTTTCATTTGTTTATTGTGCAGGGCCAGAAGGCATTTCTGAAGTTTTCGTTTCATGTGTATACCATCCTAATAGGTAATAACTGTTTGTACGATTATTGATTATTCTTCTTTTTGCTATTAAATAGTAATGTATTTTTTTTCCTAACAGTTTTTGGTTACAATTGGTTGGAAGGGATTCAATTGAGTTAGATAAACTTGGTGAATCTATAACAGAGTATTATACAAAAGAAAAATCTCAACCGGAACCGGAACAAGAATTTCAAGTAATTAAAAATTATGAATGTTGTAAACATTTTTACGAATGTTTTGTTGACTAGAAGTATTTTTTTTTAAGTTGTCCCTTATTATTATATTATGTCAATTTGGATAATGGTGTGATACCTAAAATAAATTTAAAACACATCTTTGCATGTTTCTTGTTAATTAATGTTGTTTTTTTTGTGTTCAATAGATTGGTGATATCGTCGCAAGTCCTTTCCAAATGGATAACAAAATGTATGGCTACCTTTTTTTTCTAAAAAAAAATCAGTATTACCTATTTAACCCATTCATTTTCGATTTTTCTGAACAGTAAATTTTTCAGTCATTAATTAAATGTTGTTCCTTGTGTGTGTACTTGAATTTTGTATTCCATTTTGTTTTGAATAGGTATCGAGCGAAAATAGTAAACATTTCTCCGGATGGAAAAAAAGCAGAAGTTGAATACGTCGATTATGGTGATCGAAGGGAAGTTGAGGTAAGTCAAAAATTGTTCATTGGTTGTTTATGAATTGATTATTTAAATGATTTTTTTTTTTTTGTAATTCGTGATGTTATATTTATTTTATTTATGTTTTATATTTTAATAGATAAGTGAACTGCGTACTCTGTTGCCTTCATTCTTGGAATTGAAATTTCAAGCAATAGAAGCAAGCTTAAATCTCCGGTAATTTTTACTTTTTGTTTTGATCTTTATTGTAATTTATGTAATTTATGTAATTTATCATTTTAGAAAAGAATGTTAATCTCAACTTTTTTAAAAATGTATTCTTTCCTATAATATACTAACTACCTATTTATATCCTTTTGTTATTTGTAGAAAGAACGAAGGTCAAACAATGTGGACAGATGAAATAATTACTCACTTTTGCGATTTATGCTATTGTGCACAATGGCATAGTATTACTGCAAAAGTCAAAGGGTTTCTAACTGAGGAGTCACACGATGATGAAAGTCGAAATAAAACTGTTGTATGGGTTGAATTAATGGATAAAGATGTAAATTTAGGAGAAAAACTAATCCAAGATGGTTTGGCTAGTAGTGTAAATACAACGAATACGAAATAGAAGATATTTTAAATTTTAAATAGAAGTATTAAATAATAATGTTTTAAACACATAAATGATGTGTGTATATACAATGTATCATATTATATACTATATAGTTTTGTTTATGTAGAAAATGGTTGTCGAACCTTTTTAATAATTTAAATTTTATGATTGTATATATAATATATAATATTATATAAACACAATATACAGACTGTATGAGATGAAAAAGTATATATTATACAGATTATATACCTATAATATTATATTATAATATATAGATATAACGATTTGTTGGTATATTATAGGATTACCTTTTGATGCTACTATATTATAATGTTGCAGATAACAATAATTAACAATAGTTATATGAGTATGGTAGGACAATATAGTATATTTTATTAACTGTTTTCCAAGTGCTTCTTTTATCAGGTGCTTAGAAGCTCAGTAATTTTAGTACCATACAGAATGTTCGAAATTATTATAAAAGCACCTATATGTGGAGAGCAACATTGTAGTTTACTAATACGCATTTATAGTACTTGATAACTATGAAGTAGACTAAGGTTTTTGTTTTTAGTATATTTTAAATGTTTAAAACAAAGGTTATTATTTATAGTATTACATATAATCATGATCATCATGAATATCGCATACATATGTAATACATATATATATATATATATATATATGTATTAGGATAATGACATGTAGTTCAACAAAATGACAAGGTTGAATGAAATGAGAGATACGATTTTTTTAAAAACCCCGTATTGTTTTTATTCCACTCTATTATAATTGTATGTTTTGATTTCAAATATCTTATGCTTAAATAGTGTTTTGAATTATTTATTGAGAGATTGAATGTTTCATCTTGTATTAAAAATTGCACATGACTAAAACTGTATACCACTGCATTTGGGACTATGAAAATCTGAGTTATTCAACAACAACAAAATCTTCATAAACGTGTGAACTAGAAGCTAGATATGAGTAAACATAAACACAAAGTGTTTTGGATGAAAAAAATGAAAAACTTCCAAAATTAGGAAAACAATTCATAAGTCATCAGTGACGACTGATGAACGTCGGATTGGTATAAAAATAAAATATTCTTAAAATTCTGAGATCTACATATGTAACAAGAGAGGACAAAAATAGAAAAAACATTTTTGCCCAGAGGTGCCAAATTTCAAAAGTTGCCATGTAGGTCAATTAGGTGACCTCAGAGCTCTTTATTCATCACTAACGTAAAATATCTATTTAGCATATATTTACATTATTTATTCTTAAGAAATGAGTGTATGAGTGAGTGTCACTCACACATATAGGAACACGTAAATATATATTTTACTCGAGTGATGAAAAAAGATCTCTGAGTAACCTGAAAGAGTTTTACTGAGTTTAAAATATTTAAGTATAAAAATGCATACAGAGAGAGAAGCCCACTGTTTTGATCTCCATTTGGACAAAGTCATTTTGTCACCCATTCCCAAATTATGTATTTTTTAATCCAAAACCTTATGTACCATAATGTTTACTCATCCCTAGCTATATATACATATGGGTTTATGAAGGAGTTTGGCAAAACTGAGATTTGTATGTTTCCAAAAGGGCGTAAAGTTAGTTACTTACCTAATATTATATATATGCCTAAATATATTATGTTCTAAGTATATGACAGATTATTCATGTATTACTATTCTCGTATTTAACTTATATGTAAAATAAAAAGAGCACAAATAATAGCAGACAAACTGTGGTAGTGTAATTATTTTGAGAGATTGCTTCTTTATTTTTTTTTTTATCATAATAATTTTATTATAATATTTTTTTTGTTGTAGAATATAATATATTATATGGGAGAATAATTCTTCTTACTTACAATATTTTGGTATGTAAATATAATATAACCACGTGAATTAATTTACGTGTTTATATGAATGTGGTAACAGGGAACAGGGATACACGTAATACTACTTTAGGTAAATATTTATTATAATATAATAACTATTATTACAACGTTAAAATATAACAGTATTATGATGGCAAATCAATATCATGGCTTTTCAGGTTTCTCATTTCTTTGATAAATAATTTTATGTCTACATACATTTGATATAATTGTGAATTGTGACAGACGTCAGAAAAATACTGAAAGTATTGTATAATAATAGTATATTGTTTACAAGGAATATTATGATAAAGTTTTAGTAGGACATTTCAAGATTTATTACAAAATATTTCTAATGATTTTGATATAGCTATCAGTGAAAGTAAAAACGTTTTCTAGTTTTATCCCTACAACTGACAACAGTTTGACCCTGAATTCCCCAGTTGATACTCTTTTCAATGAAACCTACGTAATTATAAAATAGGTAATAAATACGAGTTGTTACATAATAATTGTTCATAAATAAACATTCCACAATACAATATTCCTTGTTACTTTATATTCACGCGTAGAATATATTATATATATATATATATGTAGCAGACATCAAAATGTAGAAAGAAACAATTTTTTTTTTCATTTTTCAAATTAAGCGTGTTACAACAACTAAAATGACAAATATCAGAGGGAGAAAAAAACACAAATGAAACAGAACAACAAAACAACCTAAAATTTAAATATGGTAAATATATCAAAGTATTACTTGATACAAGGAACAAATTTCAGCAACAATAATAATTATTACTATTGTTATAATATTATATATTATTTTAATAATACTAAACAAACATGCATATTTTTTCAGTTTTTATATAGCGCGTAATAGTTTGTATACTATATATATGTATACAAACATTTTAAAAACAAATATATAGAGACAGGTTATATTAATGGACAATTGACTCATTACATATCGGCATGATGAGCGAAAACATATTGTACACATATATGTGTACTATATTATTATATTATACTATAGGATCTCTATACACTATAATGACCATGAAAATATTGTAGGCAACATGAAACCTACACAGAAAGTGGAGAATATTTTTCAGTGATAATAAAAAACCACATTAAGCTTTTCACATAATATAAAAGTATGTTGGTGTGTAATAGTACAACTGAATATAATCTTTTATACATCTATGTATATATATTTTTATCAGTACCTACTAACGTTTAGCATTTGAGAGAAAATTGAGTGTTTGCTATAAGGGCACTTATATTATTTATATGTACAGCAACATGTTAGCTTTCACAAGTACAAAAGGGAAAGACAACAACGAAGGTGAATATTGGAAAAGACGCCGATTATAGTGCTTTGTTTACACTAGTTATGTACACATAATCAACAAACGTTTTGAAATAGACGAAATCATATACATATATGATATATGTATTCTTCATGGTCCATGTTGGTGAAGAAATGGATAAACGGGATACGTGTACGTTTGTTTCGAATTCAAAAAGAGTTTTTTTAGTTTATCCAAAATTATACGATATTCAGGTTGCGAGTCTTGGAAATTTAACTTGTCTAATGATGACGACGGCGAAACTGTGGTACAAGAAGACGATGAGCCTGGTGCTGGAGTTAAGAAAACTGAAACTTTTGGTAAGTTGGTATCTGGGTGGAAAGCCTATATACGTAAAATAGAAACACAATATTATTTTATTCACGTGAATTTTTAGTAATAATTATTGTTATTATTGTTGTTTCAAAGAAAGTCACGAAGATATTGAATAAATACTTTCTCTCTTTGTCAAAACATTGTAAACGTCCTCTTCAAACTACAATAGAAAATTTTATATGTGCACATACATTTTATATGTCGAGGCTTATCTAAACGAAAAGGCCATGTCCCATGTCTATAACATGTAACATAGCCTTTTCGTTTAGATAAGCCTCGATGTCTAATATATACAGGGTTCGGTTTTTCTACATATATTCAAACTACACTAAATATAGTACAAAAGATACTATAAAATAATGTCAAAAAAGCTATAATAGATAAGTGCATAATGCATAATAATTAATAATATAGTATAATATATTATATACAAATTTGTGTCATAAAATAGTCAAGCAGTGTAAAATACAAAATACTAAATAATGTGTAATATCTGTACTTAAGTATACCAACTGATACTCGTCCGTAATTCGAGTTGCATTTTTGGTTTTATAATAATATACAAAACATAAAACGAAAGCTTTCAAGTCTAATTATCATGTTTTTACTACCTACACTAATGATGTCAAAAATATTTTCGAATGTTGTTCGAAATCTCTACAAACTACAAATATTATTATGATAATATTATATAAAATATACAAATACTTACGCATTGTCTTTGTGCGAGTTATAGGGAATTCCACAAACAACATGTGTTTTGAAAAAGGGGAAGAGACAAAGAAAAAGGTATGCGATCGTTCTATATTATTATTATGGTTTGTGGTAATAAAATACTACTAGGAAATTAGGTATAAGGACTATGACTTAGATCTAAAAAATCTAAGAGGATGCAGTAGTCTTGAAAATGGCAAAAATAATCTGGGAAAGAAATTTAAGGAACACAGTCGGCTTCTTGGAAGTATTGTAGCGACCAAAATAAATACAACTAGCGACACAGAGGCCCAGAGTAATTCGATAATTCCCATCACCACCATAATAGTCCAACAAATAAAATATATCTGAAATATCAAATCAACACGGGATATATTTATAATGTATATAATACATACATAAAATGCTTTATACTTTATGTACAATCAAGATAATTCAAATCTTTTTTGTAATTTCATACATACTTATATACATATATACTACTTATGTGTATACTTGAAGTCAAATAACCATAATAATATAAGAGTTAGTACTGCAATTTTTGTTATTTTGTACACATTACTTGATAAAAAGTAGTATAAAAGGTTTTAAAAGGTTTTATAAAAGTAGTATAATCAAAAATATTATCAAGAATAAAATCCAAAACTAATTTAAAGATTTAAAGTACTTTCTTTTAAAATGAGAAAAAGTTTACGTGTGGTAAAAACTAGTTAATAAATTGTTTTATACACGTGGCTACCTTAATAGTTAATAGTTGGGTCATTTTATATTGTTAATAATAATAATTACGGGGGGTTTTCAAAAATATATTACATTATGTATAACGGATGTTTAGATTTATAATAATTATTATTTACAATTTGTGACAAAAGAATTTCCATTTCAAGTTACTTGAAGAGTATAAGAGAGAAAAAAATTGAATACATATATTTACATGTACTATCAAACTGGAAAAATATAAAAAAAAATGAGAGAAAATACCGGTAATTATTTTTGAATAGTTGGAAAAACAAAATTTGGAACAGATATTAAAAAACGATAGAGGAGAGAAAAAAAAGTATGATTGTGCAGTCGCACAAAAAAAAACAAAAAAAGGGTCACCGCTGTTGACCTTCTAACCTAAAAGAACGTGTAAAACTTAGCGCTCACCACTCCCTTCTTCTTTTTCTCTTCAGTGACTTTCTTTTTCTTGACTTCATCCTTAGCTGTTTCGTCCTGGTTTCCCAATGTTTCTAATTTACTTTCGGCGTTATTAGAAACATCATCAACAGTATCACCACGTTTCAAGTCTTTTTCGATAGATTCAGCTTGTCGAAATAGTAAGGATGAATTTTCAGAATTGCGATCATCATCATCAACATCACATGGAATTTTCTTTGGAATTTCCAGTTTTACAAGTTTAAATTTTTTTTGAAAGACTTGATTGGATGACTTAGTTTTAGATTTCTCTCGATCTCGATCTTTCCTGTAAATTTTTCCCAAAAAAATTGTTTTTTTTTTTTTTTCATAAATTAAGAGTTTTCTCAAATTTTTGTTACGTCCACAATTTTTCATTTATGAAATGTAGAAAATTTAAGTATGAAATTAGTATTGAAAATGTTAATTACTTCAAACATGGATCCTCATCATCATCTAGATCATCCAAGACTTTACTACTTCTTGAACTTGAACTAACAAAATCTACCGGGATTTCACAAGCCTCTTCTCCGATCTCTTCTTCATCTAAGGCAAAAGGTAGTATATCAGAAACCAGACTGGGTTTATTGGCACCCCATGGATCATGCCAATTTTGATTATCAGTAGACTGTTTATCATTGTCTCGTGATTTTTGATTCTCGTACAAATTCAAACTGTGACGAATTGACTGATTTGCTCGGGCTAATTCGAATTCAAGGGAATTGTAATCTTGAGTGTCTTCATCATCATTTTCAATGGCATTGACGAGATTTAGTAGATTGATTTCCGCTGAACATCTTTTACATAATATACTATTAGAACCAACTACTGTTGTGGGTACTATAAGATTTGTACTGGTACTGAGGTTGTTGCGATTGTTAAATTGGTCGGATATATTTTCTACAATATTTTGAGTATTAACTAAATTTGAACTAGAGGATGGATTAACAACATTTGTGCCTAAAAAATTAATTAGAGATAGAGGAGCTATTTCACTGGAAACATTATTTGATGATAATTGACTTTGTAAAAATTGAGAAGACGACGACGCGACGTCTATTGATGATTGTAACGATTTTCGGTCACCGTGAGGGGATTCTTGTGATGAAGACTGTAAGGTATGACTGCTATTGCTACTATTGCTACTATTGTTATTATTATTATTATTATTATTATTATTGGAATTCATAAGATGAGTGCTGTTCAAATGAGCAGCCACTGATAGGGTTAAAGTTTGTTGGGCATAATTGGAAGTATCTAAAAGTTGTTTTCTAAGTTCTAAAATTTGCTCATCCTTTTCGGTTTGACTGTAAATGAAAAAGTAACAAAATTGGTATAAATATTTCAATAGATTTTTTTTATTTCATGTTTTCAAAAATATAATTCATATTATATGCATAGCATGTACTAATACTGTAAGTGTACAATGAATAGCTGATTACTTACACAAGATTTAACTGCTCTTGAAGGTTTGCATTTTCCTAAAAAAACATTTTTAACATAAATAAAATCATAATGTATTACACTATAATAATATTATAAGAAAAGTTATGAACGTTAAGTTACTAAAAATGGGTTCAGATATATACATATTATATATTATATTGGTTTAAAATCTAAAATTTCATAATGGTGTTGATATTATTTGTCTATATCACACTAAAAGTTTTAACTTAA
Organism: Sminthurinus aureus; assembly: GCA_034698265.1. Classification (NCBI taxonomy): domain Eukaryota; kingdom Metazoa; phylum Arthropoda; class Collembola; order Symphypleona; family Katiannidae; genus Sminthurinus; species Sminthurinus aureus. The sequence goes on from JAQGBH010001982.1 coordinate 25,497, forward strand.
GGGACAATAATGTTAGTTATACTCTTAGTACTATTTTTGACGCTTACGTACCTGTATTAACATACGCAACTGTGTTTCCATTTGATGAATTTTCTCCATCTAAAAGAAAATTAAAATATTATACAACAATAATTAGCGTACCATTATTGTAACAAGTAGCATATGATCCATTTCTTGTAAAAGAGTTTGTACATATATATTATTCATAATCCTTGTAAGCTAAACATACCTCCTGTTTTTTAGCAGTAAGAAGTTGTTCAATTCTGGATTCTAAAGCAAAAATAAACTCTGATTCACTTGTCTTCAAGTCTGTTGGACTATTAGAAGAATTACCAGAATCAAACTCATCAGGAGACCGCACCCTGTATGTTGAAAAACATAAAATGATTAAATGAAAAATCCTAGATATGTACAAAGTACAAAGCATTAAATGAATATATTCTGCATATTCACCATATGGACAACATCTTTTATCATTTATCATACATAGATAATATACATACATTGACGCGCACAAAGTATCGTAGACATATGTACGTACCTCAAATCAGATAAAGAGTGTGATCTTGTCCGGAATCCAAAATCCACCGAGTCTTCCGATGAAAGAGAATCTGATCCATAGTTGAAGAAGCTACTTTTACTCATTTTTCCACCACCATAATGTTTTCTAGTATGATCATCACGGATATTTTCAAGCTGCTCAAGGGTGCCCGACATTTCCTCACACTTCTTCTCAAGATAATCAATGTTCTCACATAAACTTTGAATTCGTTTCCTATCCACCTGATGTTTTCTACTTAGTTGATTATTTGTCCTTTCTAATTCAAAAATAGTCGATTCCAGTTGCTCATAAAATTTAGAGCGACTGGATGCTTCCTCCTTCATCGTGTTATTCTGCTTTGTCAAAAACTGTAAAAACAAAAAGAATAAAAGTTAGTTAAAACATGTTATATTTTAGTATCATAGTATAATTCTTTATGAATGAATCACTACGATATTTCCAGGTGTGTAAAATACAAAAATTAGTATGCTTCAGAATCTTTATACAGCATACCAAAATATAATATATACTTATATTATGTAACATTTGATAACACTATTCCCACAAAAGTACAATATTTTACACCACTATAGTTATATTAATTTGTAATAATTAACCCTGTTTTTAAAATGACTAGCAAATGAAAACATATAATAATATTGTAAATAACTCATGTTAGTTTAGTGGTTACAACCTTTCTCGCTATTCAGCATGGAAAACAACGTAAAGTTGTACAAAATTTTCATTTTGCAAGCAGAATTCCGGTTGAATGTTTTGTAATTTGGAATGATTCTTCGTCTAATAGTAACTTTAATTTATTAGAGGAGTATACTAAACACAAGTTAAATCCTAAATTCACTCTCTGTTTCTATTGTCTGTTTGGCTGCAATATTGTGGTTACTTTCGTTTGCATCTATAGTTTAGTATTTTACATGGAATTTCAATCTTTGTACTTTATAATTGTGCAATATATTATTAAATTAATTGATTAATATAGCTGCTATATATTAAATACGTGTATATACTATGATTAGTAACAACCAACAATAGACGTTATTTGTTTGTATAATTATTTTTCCACATTAAAGTACGTTTAACGCAAAATACAAATGTAAATAAGAGTATTTACAGATAAATAGCTCTTTTTATCTAATCTGCTTACCTACATATATCTATAAGTACATGTTACATATAAACTACGAGAGCTACAATAATTGACTAGACGTTTTATTTGTATAATAGTCTATAAATATTGGTCGATAATTTAATTGCAAATTGCAAATAATAAATAACAAGGTTTTATTGAAATCGGAAACCTTTAAATTTTAAACACTTTCCATATGTAAATAACAAATAGCATGTAAAATCATGTACTTTATTACTTTAAATACGTGTGGAGGCTAACGATTATTTATGAGGAAATTTATTTCAGACCTGTGGTTTTTGAAATAAGAAATTCATAAAATTATTTTGATAATTTTATAAAATAC
>JAQGBH010001983.1:0-27491 GCA_034698265.1 Sminthurinus aureus
ATGATTACAATTTTAATTTATCTCATACATACCCGAAGAAAACATGTAACTAAACTGTCCATCCGTGAACTTTTCTAGTGACGGTTAACTTGACATGTGGCTGCTAACATTGTGAAGTCTTTCAGAGAATTTTTTACATGTCACATTTGCCGGCACTAGAAAAAGTTCACGGCTACTTTGATTCTGTGTATGGACAGTACATATATATATTATATATATATATGTAATATGTATGTATCGTATTTAGTGACGATACTTTGATTATAAATAAACTCTGCAGAGTATGTATTATGAACTTTGAGTTTTGTAGTGCCTGTAAGTATAGAGATCAAAAGAATCAAAACGCCTTAAGATGTTTTACAAAATGTGTATTTTCTACAATATTCTATAACTGAAGCGTTGCTCGCATCACTGTATCACTTTGACTTTCATCAAAATATATACATCTTATCAATCTAATTACAATTTAATTTAAGAGCCAGTAATGATTAAGTACATCAGCAATGAAAGGTGTGTGGATGAATGAATAAAAGTACAAAATATTAAGAAACTACAAGAATGGTTTTACATGACATAACGTAAAGTTACTAGTTTCGTTTTATTGTTCGAGAAAAAAACATTCAGCATATGATAACATAGCATTTACCACCACCGTTTAAGAGCCATGAGCATCATTTCGTATAATATTTTCCTAATTTTAATTGAACATAAATTATATCATAACGGTACAAATAATTATAACATAATGCAACTATTCAATCTAAAATGTGTAATTGTGTGTTGTGTTGTGCATTTAACAAAAAAAAATAGTAAAAATGTGTGTTTTTATGTGTTTGGTACTCAATCGAAAATACAACAAAACAACAAGAACAAAACGATTTGAGACTACTGGTACTCATACATTGTAAAAAAAATTGGTACATAATATTATGAATAGATTATTTAAGTAGAGAAGGTAAGTATAATATATATATTGTACATTCTTTTGGTATAAAAACTTTTCGTAGAAAAACTTTGGAAAAGGTAAGTATTATAATATAAAATATCATCAAATTGACAAAAAAAACATTGTCATTTTTGAGATATAATACATTTTTATAAATATATATTATGATATTGCTACTACAATGTAGCGTATACATATTATGTCTCATCATATCTCATATCATTGTACATCCGGTAATCTTCATAATAGTATGTAATACAATACATAATAATATAGTATTATAGTAGATAGACTATGGCAAGAAGAATAATTTAATTCTATAATATAATATAGAATTCTTCAATAGATACGTGCCTTGAAGTACATTAATCTAATGTTACGAGTATACATCTCTATATAAAAGTTATAATATTTTTTAAAAGTTTTAGAAAAAGTACATAATAATATTATATATTTTTGTCTGAGTTAATTACTCATCTATACACAATACAATACACAAGTTATCCGAAATAGTACAAAATTTTCGTGTTTTTTTTGTATCTTTTTCTTCTTTTATCATCCATTCAAGTACCGTTTTGCTTGAATAGTTAATAGTATCTGGTCAATTGTTTGCCCCGTTGCTATTCTCCACCAATCTTCGGCCTACTAGAAGGAAAGGATTATATCTATTAGATTGAAGTTAAATAAAATTTGAATTAACATAACATATTTATTTTTAAAAAAATAAAAAATAAAAAAAAAACATTTTAAACAAATTGAAAAATAATAGTAATAAATAACGAAAAAAAAGTAAACAATACAGACCAAATAAAATCAACAACTTAAAAAAAATGTCTAAGACGATGTTAAATAATTAGAATCTTACATGAAAATTTGTCTTGTCTTCAAACATGATTCGTTTGGCTGCCTTTGGTTTTGTTTTACCAGTGTTTTCATTGTTTCTTGAAGGTGTCACTGGGGGATGAAGAAGAAGCTCATGAGTAAATGAAGGTGGACTATAGATAGATTCATGAAGTGTTTTGCTCGGTGTTTCGAATTTCGATTGTTCGACAGAAGAACTGAGTGAGCGATTTTCAGATTCCGTGTAGCTATACGTAACCAAGTAATATGAAAGAAGTACAAAAAAAATACATTTGATTAGACTAGTAAATAAAAATTAGTATATTAAATATTATCCATCATAAAAAATATTATACATACTACAGCCATTATCTTGGATACCATTTCTATATGATTATAAGGAATTTATAATCATATTGAACTTACCGGCAAATAATATCGGCCAAATCTTCCAATTTGGGTGGGGAAAGGAATGACTGAGCGCCTAGTTCAGCTAGAGGTTTTTTCAAAGGCGTTGGGGTTTTGGATGTTGATGATAGCATTTCTATACACAAATACAATAATGCATAAATTATAAAGTATAGAGATCACAATAATTTTTATCTTTACAAACATATTGTTATAAACTGCTGAAAACTTTTTTTTGTTTAAAAATTGATTGACTATGTATTTTTTAGGCATCCACAATACCAATGTTCAATATTATTATTTTTTGCATATAAAACGTTTGATTTTATATTATGTTAACAAATTTATACCGCTAAAATGATTATGCTGCTCACTGCTAAAATGATTATGCTGCTCACTGCCCATCCGTTGAGGAGTCTCGAGTGCAGAATCATAGGAATAATTTGGACTGGACGTTAACAATGGTGTATTGAAAAGGGAAGGACTGAAAATTACGTTGTTGGACGTTGAACTAACAGGCGTAATTGAAGTTAATCGTAAAATACCCGAGTTGCTTGGTGGGGTTGAGATTGGATTTCGAATTGCAGTACATGACGGTTCTCTATTCTCATTATTAACTGTGGAATTTGAAAGAAATGAAAAGATATAGCTTTTGTGTGCTAAATATGACATACATAATATTATGAATGTGAAAACCATTTAAAAAAAAAGTAACAATAATAATTTAGCATGTCTTTTAAAAAAAAATTCATAAAAATAATAATATATATTATGCAATCGAATAAACATTTCTACTTACATTTAGCTGAAACTCCAGCCCAATCTCCAATGACACCACTACCTTTACTAACAGTATCAAATACATAGCTGTCCATACCAGAATCCGAGAGACCACCACAACTACTACTCTCATTGAACGAATGTTCATGTTTGAAGAATATGATATTATTCTCTTGCTTAACACTGAGTTTCTTCTCTTCACGAATTTTGGATTTCTTTTTGGTTTGGTTACTATTAAGAAATCTTCTACGAATCGTACTATTCCAATGATTTTTAATCGCATTATCTGTTCTTCCTGGTAATAGTTTAGAAATCTTTGACCACTGGTTTCCCCATTGAGCATGAGCTTCTGTAATTATGCGATCCTCCTCTTCTGTCCAAGGTGTTTTGTTAATTTCAGGATTCAAATGATTATGCCATCTAAATCATTTAAGGAACATACAACAACAAAAGAAATTGTTTTATAAAAATTATGATTTATATTGTTGTTTTTCTAAATTTTTCAATTATTTTAATTAAATTATTGTAAATTTGACTTTTACTATATATACATTTTTTTAACCATTTACATTTATTTAATGTGACTCTCTTTATACTTCTAATAAATAATACTATACTTGTCTACATGTATAAAATATAACATGATGTAATCATCATATTATGTATTATAAATTATAATATTGTGTATATATGCAAAGTATGCCGAGTTAAACGTGTAATTGAAAGTAGAAAATCTAGTAAAGTCCCGAAAAAATAAAATAAAATAAATAAAACAGTAAATACTTCTTACCGTTCTCGACACTGTTTCCCAATCCGTCCTTTTAGAGCTCGAGCAATGAGTGTCCATTTTTTCGGACCCAACTTCTTAACGAGACTAACTACCATATCATCCTCTTCTCTAGTCCATTGTCCTTTGATCAAGGAAGGACTCAAAACTTTGGTCCACCTAGTACTGCATTGCATGTCCGAACGATCATGAAAATGAGCGGCTACTGTTCCCCAATCATTCTCACCATGATTAAGAACCAAAGATTTAAGTAATTCATCTTCTTCTTTTGTCCAACGACCACGATTGATTTTCTTTTGTTTTAATTTTCGGGGTTGTTGAGTACCACTAGTACTAGCTCCAGCACTGGAGGACATTTTCTCTAACACACACAAAATAAATAAACAAATAAATAAATAAATAAATAATGTTTATTTACACGTAAATATGAGCATATAGCATAAAATTATAATAATATACACAGTTAAATTAAAGGTGAATATTTTCTAGAATCTATAGAACAGTATCAGTACTTGTTTCTTTGAATAATAATAATAATAATAATGTTAGAAAAATATTATAAACAAAGGAACATCAAGCTCACTTTTCTTTTTAAACTCTATAATATACTTACAATCTCCAAAATAACCAAATAATCACACATTTACATAATCATAAATGCTAAATAATACAAAAAACACAAAGAAAAAAAGAAACTATTTACATAATATATTATGCGTGTGCATTTGTATCTTAAATCGTATTGTATAAATGAAAGGGATGATAGTCACGAAAAAATATTATCTAATTTTTTTTATACACGTTGTATGTACTTATATAGTATGTTGCTGTACATATGTATAAAAGTATGCTGTGTACTCTCTTTGGAAATTACAACAAAGAACTAAAAATGTTCCTGTACTTAAGTAATGAAGTAGAAGAAAAAAAAAACTTTGGAAAAAGGATAAAAGGTATAATAATAATAATCTAACAATGTACAAATATTATACAGTTAATGCTACAAAATAGCAACCAATAACAAGTTTTATAACTGGGATACGAAAAAAGGGTCATGTTCCCTTGTTCTAAGGTCTATAAGGTACTTAAGTGTACTGCGTATGTATATACATATGTATAAATAGCACAGGCTACAAACAATGGAATTATTATTACTTACTTCTTTCTATTTGGCCTTTGGATAAATTTTCACATAATTTTATTCTCCAAAATATACGAGTAATATTATGATAAATATGAAATGACTATCAGTTCTTCACTTCCGTATAACTATACACACATTTCCGAATCTCTGATAACGATCACCTTAATCAAACACGATTAAAATTAACTTTTTATTTATCTAATATCTTTCCGGCGCGTCGTCCGTTGACTCTCACTTTACTTTGTGCTTTGTGTCTGTACAGATGTTCCTTGAGAAATAAAGCCAAATCCCAAGTCTGGGAAATTCAACTGGATAAATCGACAAAAAAAATAGACCCATCGGCACATTTTACTGTACAGTGTAAAATAAAATTCTTCAGTACTTTTGAGAAGAAAAATATCACTTTAATCAGTAAATACATTAATTAGGTAACTTCAGCTAACATCCTTAAAAATGGCCCGAAATTCGGAGAAAGCAATGTAAGTTATTTTGTTTGGTTTCAGTAGTTGTACATTAATAAATATATATATATAAGAATTGAGAAAACTGAAAACGTTTAAATCTACTTCTTGATTTTATTTTACATATTTTATGGTAATGTTTATTGATTCAAAAATAATATAATAACAGTAATACTAATTTGTATTATATATATATAGGACTACGCTTGCCCGATGGCATGCTATGAAATTGGATGAAGAACGTGGATTTGCAAAACCGGAAAGAAGACCGTATTTGTCAACTCTGTGTGAAAGTTTACCAGAAGCTGAAAAATGGAGAATGCAATTAATTAGAGAGATTGCAAAGAAAGTATCACAAATTCAAAATGCTGGACTTGGAGAGTTTAAACTAAGGGATTTAAATGACGAAATTAACAAAGCACTTAGGGAAAAGGTATGTACAAAATATTATTATGTAACGGGAATTCAAAATATAATAGATGAGAATTCTTTCTCAAAATATCATGAACAGATTTTTGAAATAACTTTGCACATATGAATGTGAAAGATTTCTCAAATATTATTATAATATTATTATCTCTGAACTCGATAAATAAATTGAAAATTTTGAGTTTGGTCATTTTTATGGTATTTTATGTATATATGATGAAAAAATAATACCGTTCAGATGTATTGTAGTGCAAGACTGGATACATTCTATCGAATAAACACTCATGCTATAGAATACACATTGAACACATCATGTTTCATTAAAAATATAATATTATTTTAAATAAAATTCTAGGGTCATTGGGAGAGAAGAATCCGAGAACTTGGAGGATCAGATTTTGCGAAACATGGTCCAAGAATGTTAGATAATGAAGGAAAGGAAGTTCCTGGAACAAGAGGTTACAAATATTTTGGAGCTGCCAAAGATCTTCCAGGTAATATTATAATATTATTATATATTTCAACCAAGAATAAAATCAATGAAATAACTAGTTCTGAAAATTAAGCTTTCAAATATTTCCAAATACTCCATTGAAGAATATTTTTGAATTTTATTAGATGATATCAATTATTATGAAGTATGTATAATAATTAGTAATATAATATATACATGTATTGATTTAACTATATCACTTACCATTTCAATTTGTTGTAGGCGTTCGAGAACTTTTTGAACCAGATGTAGGTGGCCCAATTCGAAAAACTCGTGGAGAACTAATGAGGGATGTTGATGCAGATTATTATGGTTATCGTGATGATGATGATAACGTTTTGGAACCTCTAGAATCAGAAATAGAAAATGAAACTGGATGTACATCTAATACTGTAAGTATAAAATGTATAGTTCTTTCTGTTTTATTTTTTATTATTTGTTGAAAGTTAAAAGACGGTACTAATTATGATTGGTGATACACCATACTCTATGTTGCTATTATAGTAAATTACATTTTATATTGTTAATGTAAATGTATTACAGATATCCTCTGGTAGTGACGAATGGAGTGTGATTAAAAACTACTATGTTGATGTTCCATCACAAGACTTTATTAGAGAAAACATAATTGAAATGAAGAAAAAAGCCCTTACAAAATTATATGTTGAAGGAACCGGTGAAGAGGACTAAACACCCACATTATTATCAACTTTTACTGTGGTTTTTTGTTTTCTTCAGAAAAGTTGTACGTATTTTGACTGCTTTACTTTCTTATTTTTCGACGTTTTTTTTTCATGAACAATTTTGTATAATAATGTGTAATTTATGTATACAAGTAATATAGATTCATGTATACAAGTAATATAGATTCATGTATACAAGTAATATAGATTCATGTATACAAGTAATATAGATTCATGTACTAGCTACAATTCTATAAATTATAGGTTATTTATATCATGTATAATATATATATATTTATGTGTTTTGAATCATCAGTATAGTCATAAATCATAAATAAGGATTTAAAAAGATACATTTTGTACCTTGTAAGATATAATAATAATATACATTGCAACCAATACAAATGCAATAAAAGCTAATTTATTTTTATAGTAATAGTTTGAATTATTATTATTGTATTATTATATTTACAACTCAAACATCCCAACTGAGAATGCAATATGCATTGTATTTGGTTAGTTTTGACAGCATATGAAGTTCTACTGATATTTGCCTTAGAGTACTTGTCAATTGTTCAATAGTAATTTAGTGTAGTACATAATAGTAGTGGTACCGACTTAAAATACTGTTACCATCTTAAGTCTGTTTCACATTTCAAATATTAGCTTTCGATACTCTTAGGACACTCACTTTAATTATGTCCAAGCATCAAAATTAATCATTAACCTATCTCATACATATACACATGAATACAATTTGCAATTCGCTAAAAAAGCTTCTGTTTTTGGTTTGATTAAGGAATAACTGCAGTCATACTGACATTGAGATTTGGCCATGTTATGTATAGAAGTATAGTGTAAATATGTGATGTATATTTTACTTACTTCCAGACAAGTTTCCTGGATCGTACCCTTAAAGTCTTAGAAATTCAATAAGAAGGAAAATTTTTGTAATAGTTGTACAAATTTTATGAAATTTCTATAGGTCATTTAGAAGAAGCTCGATAGGACATTTTCTACACATTTTTAACTAGATTGTAGCATATATTTATAGTACACTTGGTTGCAGGCATATACATGTATATACATACAACTGTAATCATTCTTATTGTTACTTTTCAATCAACCATTTTAAAGTGTAATTCTGATTGAAGTTGAAGAAATAGAATGATGGATGAAAAAAGTATCCTCAATTGATAAAAAATGGAACAGGACTATAGAAAAGAATAATATTAAGGATTTTCATACATATATATTATGTATTATGAATCATAATTTATGATCATATATTAAGGTGTATATACAGGAAAAAACATGATACAAAATACCTACAGATACAAGTACTATACATATATACCTATGTGTTTTCTGAAATGTCCATCATGCACAAGAAAAAAAAACTATAACTGTTCGAATATTTCACGCTTTATAGCGTTTCATATTCATATTTTGTTTGTAGTTCTTCACATGCTGTACACTGTACACTCTACATAGTAAGTACATGCACATGTTATTACAATTATTTTACTGTAGTACAATTTTTAATTTGTTCAACTTACGTTCTTTTACACATGAAGATGCTCTTTCATCCACAAACAAATAATCATAACAGCTATTAGATGCTTTTGCTCAAAAAATCCCAAATGTAATCATGCTTTTTTTTCTTTAACTGTATGCGTCATGTACTTACTTATAATGGGTATTTTGTATAATATTTTACATACTTGTGTGATAGCCTGAAAAGAACAGTATGAAGCATGTACATATGATATAATATTATATAATGTATTTACGGAAACGTATATAGGAAAAATATAATATGGAGTATGGTTCTATTGTGTTGTAAGTCTCTCCAATTTGATGGTTTTTTCTCCCTTTGCTTTTCTTATTCTCTTTCACTTCTTCAGTTTTTCATTATTGAAAATGGCAAAGAACTTATTATAGGTATTAAGAGTTGGAACGACATCACTCTGTTGAAGATACGCTTTAATACTAATGTAGAGTAGGACCATTAATATTGCTACTATACAACACAATAATCGTTATGTGCTGGGGTATGGAACAGACAGACAACACAAGACAGACATCACATTATTTCAGTACGGGTTTGTTTCTTAAAGGTAAATAGCCTCACATGCACAAATATACAGTATACATCATGTATAAACTACACATTGATCTGTAAAGTCTTTCCATGCACATACACAGTATGCAGTAAAAAACCATGTTGTGCATTCCATTCGGAGCATATAATAATAATAAACTGTGCACCTGATACAGAATATTTTATATTGCTTACTTACCTATGTATTTCCTCTTTCTTTATTACCAAAATCTATCTGTGTTCCAAGAAGGACTGCAATCTGTATAGACTGCATATACATTTACAATGTAATGCTGGATTATTTTGCAACAGGTGTACTTTTGCATTCATATAAAAAATACAACAATATATTATCATCATCTATGACTTTTGCTGTTGTAATTCGTAATACATCACATCACATCATAGACTATGATGTATTATGATGGATGATAGAGTATGGAGTCTACTCTTTCTATCCCTCTCATTCAAAGAATTTTCAATGTACAATTGCTTCTGTCTGTCTGTTCAAACTGCATACAGAGGCGGTGCTTGTTGTCGGAAATCAAAGTTTTTTTTTTCTTTCCAACTCCCTGTACATTGTACAAGTATTACAATAGTATTCATATGTGTGTATACGGAAATAATACACAATGCTACATGAGTAAAAATTTACTACGGATGATGTATTTGTGTTTAGTAGTATAATATAGTATATAAGTACAGTCAAAATAGACTCTATTGAATTTTATACCAAGTACAAAGCTGTAGGTGTATATTTGTGTAATAACATTTATAGGTATCTATAATAAAGTCTATACAACACGAGAGGGTTCCAACAATTTCAAAATTTTCCCGTTTTCCACTCCTTCCCTTTTTTCTATTATGCATAGAATGAATTGATGATGAGAGGAGACTCTTTGATATACTATGTATGTATATGTAGTTTATGATTTCCTCTCTCTCAATACATCAACTTCATGTGGATATTTTGTTTTCAGCTACATATAAATGCATGCAAAATAGTTTTAACTAGGGAAGATGACATGAGAGTGTGTACAGTGTACATAGTGTATAAAGTGTACATTATAAATAAGTTTTGTTATTTTTTGGATACTATGGTTCAGTTGTATTTATACATACATGATCCTATTCTTTTCATTATAATATATTGTAGTAGTGAATACAATGGATGCACGATGATAAAGATGGTGATGAATTGTGAATTTTTCATACACAGAAGTACTTACTTGAATCCGTATGTAGTATGTAAATGTACATATTGCATGCGATATTTAGCTCTAGAGTGTGTGCTCATACGTAGAATTATTTTCAAGTTTGAGTGCTCTTTTTTACTCGTAGAGGAATTGAAATGTGTAGAAAAAAAAATTAGGTATTAAGTACGTTCGTACCTTTTCCCCTTCGTATAAATATATAAAACACACGTCAAGATCTAGACATTGAACTAAAGTTGTAGCCGTACTTTTAGGATACAGCAATAGGAAAATAATATATTGTACATAAATGTATTATATACATGTATAAAAGAAGTTCCGCCTTGTTAATCCTCGAGAATCTCTTCTCAGGTTCTTTCCTCGTCCTTTTTCTGTTTCTCTCCGATTCGCTGCCTGCTGCCTGTATGAACTTTTTATCATCTGAATTATTGGTAAGACGGAATCAACTTTTGAATTATCAGTAGCTCTCTACCTATTCATTCTCATTTGGTGTATGTATACTGTGTAAAATATGTAATCGACATAATATTATATTATGCATCAATATGGTTAGGGCTACAGCAGAGGTAAACCTTACAAATAGTTTTATAAATACAGGATGAAGACAGAAATACACACTATCACATGATAAAACTCCAGATACTTAAGTACATCTGCCTTGTGTGTAGTTATATGTGGTGTGTGCAAAAAAGGGTAAAAGGACGTGTGTTCATTGTAAACTGTGAACATTACAGTGTGTGTGCACTTACACTGAGAATGCAAATATAACAGGTACATGATATGGATTTAAGAAAAGTTGAGGGTCAGCAGAACATTTATATAGTAGGTACTTCAAGGTTTCTGTTCATCCGTTTAGTTTTTAATTTTTAAAGTTTTTGTACAATGTTTGTTTCAATTTCCAAGCTGTACCATCTCCTGTATATCATAATATATTCAATTTGTCATTACTTAACATAAAAATTTAATGCACCATGCACATTTATCGAAATTATAAAGTCACATCCAGTTAAGTTAGTTCTTATACAAAATCGGTCAAAAATAAAAGAGCCAAAAAACAACCAGAACATAAAAAAGGAAGAAAAAGTAACAAAACAGAAGAAAAAGAAGATTGAACGAAGATTTGCAGTTTCCACAAACATATTGTACAGCTTATACTTCAGGCGTTTCTTGGAATTTACAAAACAATGCATTTTTTATTTCTCAATCTTGAGTAGTTTCTTTTAAAACGTGATGTAAAAAGTTTTAACCTGTTCTATATCACAATCTACGAGCATGATAGGAAGCTAAAGATATTATTTGTGCATGTAATGTATATGTGCATTGTTTTTAATAATTATTATTGTATTATAATATGTAGTATGTATTGTGAATTGTGATATCATATTGACCTGAAAAAAGTATCAGAGTTGTCAATTTACCATGACCATGATAATGATATTGGTTAATGCATCTTTTTATCTCTAGCTGACTTTTTTACTTCTGACTTGATGCATTCTATGAACTATAATATGAACACACAATATACATAGTCAGTTGGAATAATGAGAAAAAACGTTGATAAGACTTTTCAGACAGGAATATGCATGAGAAGGGGAAGATGAAGAAGTAGAAAGGACAAATGATAAAAATTGTAAACTAGAATCGTTTATCAATTAGGAGTTGTGCATACTTGTTTCAATTCATGATACTTTTCGTGTACTGTAAACTGTAAGTCAATAGCTCTATTGTATTTTTTTGCATGTGTACTAACATACAACCACGGTATTTTACATACTAAACTCGTCATGTCTATCTCTATTGTCGTACACACAGTTGCTGTTCAAGAGACTTAAGTCTTGAGTCTCGGAAATTCATTAAAAAGAGTAACGAACATTATTTGAAAAGATTTTTATCTTTAATGCTGCATATATATAGAATATCGAGAGGTGTTTAGTTGTGTTATAGGGAAATAATAAAATGGCCATACAATAAAAATCATACATGCATAATATGAATATGTAGGAAAAGACTGCCTATAGAATACATGTATGTTAGATGTTAGATTATATCATGTATGTATACAGTATACAGTATACACAAGATGGTTGAACCATGCTAGTTGATGTGTATAAGAAGAAGAAGTTGAGGTGAGTAAACCCAGCTTAAACTCAGCTCTTTTCTTTTGCTTCTTCTTATTCTTCGTATTACAATATATTGCTTTAGTACACGAAGAAGAATTTTGATGTATACATATATGTATGGAGACAGTAAAAGTGCATTTGTCTACATATTGTATACCATAGATATACACATTCTCATCTACATACGCATAGCAAAACTCACTTGGTTCTCACTAAAAACTTACCTACTACTACATCACCACTAAAAGTTGTATAGGTACAGTATTTTATGAGATGATATAACGAAGCAGAAGGATACCAAGACAGAGGAAGACAAAAAACACTTCTGCATCTATGAATCTTGCTTGGTTATGTACTGCATTGTGGGCTGCTTCTTTGCTCCTGCTATAAAGTAGTGCATCTTTGACTTATAAATTCTTCTTCACCACCACCCCCCAACTTAAATGTATATATATATATATGTGTGTGTATATGTACGTATATACTCTGATTTAAGAAAAAAAAGAACAAGGAGAAGAAGGAGAATCATGCATGTATTTATAATACGTATGATTCTTCCTCTATTATCCATGTATGAGATATAGGATTTGTGTAGTTGTATTTTATGTTCTGCAGGTATCTTCACTTGAGATAGTATTATGATAGACTCATCTCTTCTGCTAGTGGTATGGCATTGTTGGAAGTTGGAAAAGGACAAGAAGATAATATATAGAGAGACAACACAAGACAAAACAAAATATACAGAGCCGGAGACGAAGAAGACGAAAAGGCACAGCAGAGTCTAA
This sequence comes from Sminthurinus aureus, assembly GCA_034698265.1. Taxonomy (NCBI): domain Eukaryota; kingdom Metazoa; phylum Arthropoda; class Collembola; order Symphypleona; family Katiannidae; genus Sminthurinus; species Sminthurinus aureus. Next base: position 13,192 of record JAQGBH010001983.1, read on the forward strand.
TCGTAAATCCAAACTTCCAAGCAAAGACTAAGCAAGGCGAAGCAACTTGTTCTTCATCGTTATCATTATCCTCATCATCATCATTTCAGTTGATAGATATAACAACAACAGAAGACTACGAAGAAGAAGCAAAATCATTCGTGGTTCTTCATCCTTTCTGGATCGTGGACTTTTCTGCTTAAAGTTATCTCCCTCTTCTTTGAAACATATAATAACGAGAGACAAACTTCATGCTTCTGCATTACAATTTGTAACAAGAGCAATAAAAAAAACGTCTACACTCTACAATCTAATTTCTAACACTCTAATATCTAATATTTGGCGTGTTTTTTTTAATCACCATAATCCTATTACCATAATACCACTGATTCTTGAATTAACCTCTAAACCTGTGTTTGATGATAATACTTTTTACTATAGAAGCTGCTTACTTGGTTGTAGTGTTTAATACATAGTACATAGTGTCCAAGTTTCTGTTGTTGTTTTTGTTGTTGTTTGTCTGTAGTGGTACCTACGTCATCTGTCATAAACAGTGTGTGTGGTGTGTGCATTATTGTTTTTGTTGTCATTTTACAGCGTTTGATGTGTTATATGGATAGTGGATATATGAAGACTATTTTCTCATTCTCTTCAGGATTCAAACCAAGAAATTAAACCAGCTGACATTTTTGAACTAAATTCAGTATATTCTACATCTGCATAATACTCTGAATATATAGTGTTTGTGTACTTTGTAATATATTATAGTATAATAATATAATATATTACAAGTAATGTGTGTGAGTGTGTGTGTACGTATGTGATACTGATTGCTGATGCGGTAAAGAATGTCAACCTCAACGTGAGCCAATAAAGTTAAAACTCAAAGTCAATACAGAACTTATTGCATTATTCATTCACACTGAACACTGAACAGTTTGAAGAAAAGGATGTAAACGGAGAATGAGTTGTTCCAGTACTGAAAGTGAAATCCGTATTTAGAAAACAGAAGTAACAACTGTCCCATTTGATATGGGAATTTACTATTACTAACTATAATACACTAATACTATTATTATTAATTGTTTCCTGGCAACTGTCATGTAGTGCAGTGGTGTACAAAAATCATACGGACAAGACGAGTGTTGCTGGGTGTGTTTATTCCCGTGTTTGAGAGTTTTGATGTTCTTCTCTGTCGTCATCGTTCCTTCTTCTGCATCTTAATATTGGCTGGGTAAACTATTATGCTATTATGTTGATGATATGAATCCGGGTATCTTCTTTTTCATGTATCTATATTATCTACGGACAAAAATGCATAACATTACATGTGTCTGAAATAGAGGAGGGCAAAGATTTTTTTGTTCGTGTTGTGTTCTTGTTCTTATTTTATTTGCTACTTACACAACACATGCATACATATTACATATACGAAACATTTATTACACTCATATGTACTCTCATTATACAGTATATTCTACGTGAAAAAACGATGAAGAGAAGGAGAACAGTATACATGAAGTAGCTATGTAGTTCTAAGTATAATACGGAATGCAGCATAGATAGAAAATATTCACTCATTCAGTCTTTCACTCAGTCATTTCTCTCTCTCTTTCTCGATCTTTCCAACTAGGACGTAAATAAAAGCCGGGTTTTTACACTGACTCAATACTTTCCAAACCCCGGGTTTTGTGTGGGAAAAAGTTACCAGTGCAGATATATACGTACACATGGGCATAAACATACAAGTAAATCGTGTTATATATATACATTTATATCAACTTTGGAACGTTGTGTGTGACGACCAAAACATTTCCATTAGTCAGCAATCCAGTATTATGATACTAAACATTATAAGCTGACTTGAATTGAGTTGGTTGTTCATGTTTTTCAGCACAAGATAGGTATATGTATGGACACGTACACTCTTCTATTACGACTTATTCATCTTCAACTTGTTCATAATACAAATGTGACTGCAGCGTGAACGTAACAAACCTAGTAAACAGCTTCAAAAACTTCAAACTTGAAGAAGACGAAGCAGTAACAGTAGGGAAAAAGAAGCTGAAGTAGAAGGAGGAGGCGAAAGTGAAGAAGTTTGTGAGTATAAGTATAATATTATTATATAGAATAGATTTAGACTAGATTATGCATGTAAAAAAAAGCACAAAAAAAACGTAGTCGAATGAGCAAAGAACGAAAAACGAGAGAGAACGAAAGAAAGACGAGAGAGGAACGAGAGATTTGTACCAAAAATAACTGAAGAGGATAGAGTAATACACTAGTGCATGTATTACCATTGCTGTTACTTGTACAATCCATTCTCGTGGTTGTTGTCGTAGTAGGAAGGAAAAGAAAAAGGAAAGGAAGAAATAGAACTACGTTATAAAGTGAATTTCCCGAAGGAAGAGTCACAGAAGATTCATAGAACCGAGAGTGAATTTAAATTTTGAGTTTGAGTTTGAGAGTCTAGCCAAGTAATAGCAATAGTAAAATTTACTGCACGTAAAGAGAGTCAGAGAGTGTAAGAAATTCTTCCAGTTTACAATAATAATATCATTACCTTATTCTTTCTGTGAGGATAAGTTTGTGAGTACATCACAGTTGTTGTATGTTGTATTTGTACGTGTGAATATTTCATTTATCCTTTTAAACTATCTGTTAGCTGGGAGATTGGCTTGACTTATTACTTTTGGTAAGTCGAAGACATCGTCTCAATTCTAAACTACTTGAACTGCAGGAGTCGACTCCAATACGTAGTATTATATATTATATTATCATTATTATTCTGTATAAAATCAGTCACTTTGTGTATGTTTTAGTGCTGTTTTTCTTCTTTTCTTCTGGTTATTGTTGTTGTACTTTTCCCCATTCTTCGGGATTAAAAGCAGAAAAAGACAGAAAAAGAGAAAAATACTTTAAAGAAATTATACATAGAAGAAAAGAAACCCATAAAAAGCTGTATTTTTTTTTATTCCTTACTGTCTGAGATTTACACATACAAGATACAAGTGTATGTACAATGTACATTGTACAAGTACAAGTGCATACACAGGATTTAAGTTGAAAAGCTTGAAAAAAAAAGTCTTATACATATTTAATACTCTCTGACAACTTATAATATACAAAACAAGAATCAAAGAAAAGAAGATGAGAAGAGAAACAAGTTAGAGAGAGAGAGAGGCAAATTGAACCCGTAACATACTTTTGACTCCTGACACTCTGCTGGCTCTCTCCCTGATCAACTCCATTCTCAATCATTATATTCAACTACACATACCACATTACATTTTTACATTCTACATACTACTTCTTCTTGTTACTTCTTGTACATACTGATTATTATACACGTATCTTTTCTCTACTCCTTCTCCTTCATCTGCTTCTTCTTTTGCCTTTTAAACAAATCCCCTCACACATTGAACGTAAACCTTTTAAGAATCTCTCTCTTCCTTTCTTTCTGCTTGTCGTTTCAGAAGACTCTGAAAGTTTCAATCTCTAATCGTAGGGCTGTATATACATGAACACTGAACACTGTTGCATCTTATATTAAATGTGTAGTCCACCACATTTTGTATTCTTATTGTATTGTGACGTTAAGCTCTTTAACAGGAAAACGTAAATCACAGAAATATATTATATGCTGTTCATTTTCCCCCATTTTATTTGTACAATTTCAGGAGCTGTTCTGTGTGCATTTTTTGGAAAGTTTTCGAAAAAATAAAAACCAAAAAACAAATAACGGATAAACAGTTTCAATACCTATCTATCTGTAGTGTGTGAGTGGCAAAGAAAATAAATTAAACTAAATTAAAGTGCTGAACAAGATTATCGACTGTTCAATAAATTCGGTGCTATTTTCGGTTCTACAAAATAAGCTGCTGTTTATTAATACTATAATATATAGTGCTGAGAAAAATAATTTCCCAAGGACAAATTCTAAGGACACCGACGAAATAAATAGGAGAAGTTTTGTGATTAAATTACACGCTTTTGTGGGACCCAAAAGAATCAACAGGTTACAACATTTTATAGGTAAGTGAAAAGACTTTACATGAAGATCAATAATTTTATACTACTACTATACATTCCAATCATATAAGAAGTGAATATAGAATACATATATATATATATATATAGTGAAAAGTATCTACAGTATCTAAGTACATGTGTATCAAATTCCTTTGCAGACATGATTTCCCTTGTTTTATATTTCGATACATATGTACAGGAAAAATGATGCTCAAAAAGTCAATACACAGATATACTAAACAGTAAAGTGTCAGGAATAAATAATTAACATATTATAGTAAACACATATATGTATGTATCATATTTTGTAGTATTATAGTTGTGGGTAACACAATTTTATAAAGTATAGACAATAGACAAGTAAGAAAAAGTTTTGATGCAGGATGACTAACATATTATAATATATCAGTAAAATGAAAAACTATGTACAATAAACACAAGTAAATGTAATAATAATTTGTTTACAATTTACAATATGTATATACCATATTATTCATGACATTATAGTTATTATTCAGTTGATAGATTATTCGTATACGTGGCTATAATCATAATGATGATCATGTTAATGTTATGATGATGATGCGTATATACAGTATACAGCATACTACGTACAACATGAAACGAAATGAACAATGTGTACAGTTTTCAGTGTACACTGCACTGCATAAAAAAACTTGTTCAGACATTGGGAGTTGGGAGTCATAGCTGTATATTTATTCATACAGAGTATCAATATGATAATGAAAATACATGAAAAAGCAAAAGAAGAATTTGGCCGCGCTAGACTGAGTCTTAGAAATTGAATTAAGGTCAATTATTGTACACAGTACACACAGAACGTCACATCGCATGTGTACAGTATTATTTATCACTTACAGGTACTTATTATTATGTATTATGTACAACGTACAGTGAAAGAAGCATTACAATTTATAAAAGGAAATAGAACTGAAAGTACATCTCTCACCATAGCCAATAAACTATGTTGACAAGTGTATATTATATACTTATAACATCACAAATCACAAACTATATGGTCCTTTACTAGTTTTGGTACACGCTACGGCTACATTGACAAAAAAACTGAAGGTTGAGAGAAGCCGTAGAAGTCATTTTGAACTGGATGTCTTACAATTATTATTATTGTCATTATTTGTATTTTGTATTCTTATGTTCATTAAAATTAGTACAACTGGACAGGCTTTAGTATAGAAGTGCCATTTTCATTATTCCGTCTTGTTCAGTTTTTGTTTTCTCCTCTCTCTTTCTCTCCCAATTCTAATTTAAAGTTTCAAGTCTTCATAAATCATAAATATTATACTTTTATTTTCCAATTTCAAAGAAATAAGACACAAAAGCAAATATTTGTGTTTTGTGTGTACACATTTATGTAGCCCACAAACTAGAAGAGATTTGACAATTTCTCCATACTTTTTGTAGACCAAATATATATACATTATACATACCATAAGATATTATACAATGCTTAAAAAGTGTTCCCCAATTGAATTGTCTGTATAATAGGGTGTCAAATGCGTGATAATTAAAATGCTGGTAACACAGAAACACAATTAAAATCGATTCAGAATCCCATATGGCAATAAATTTTAGTAGAAACTAAACAACACACAGACAACACAGGCTTCATAAAATATCTCGATTATGTAACACTGTGTACTAACACAACATTATTAAATGAAAAGTACGCATTTGACGATATTAGACCAGCTTATACACTTGGTTAATTTTAATAGTGGAACAAAATACCAGTAAAACTGTGTGGACAACATGTTGTCATTAAATTCATTAGTGTCCCCGACTGCTTCTCTGTTGAAGTTTTGTACTAGTGATGACGAAGATTTGTCTCAGAATAAAAGTAGTGATCACAACAACGATACAGGCCATAATAGTGAAATTACGCACACGAGTGCTAACAATGATATAAATCCCAGTGAAAACTTTATCAGCAGTTGTAGCAGTAGTAGTATTAGTTGTTGTATTGTTGATTCTAATCGAGAATGTTTTTTGTCTGTAAAGCTGAACGAAGCGGAACCGGAAACGGAAACACAGTCAGAAGAGATGGCGGATAAGAATAGTACTACAATGAGAAGTGCTAACAGTGAAAAGGTGAGTAGCAAAAGTAGTAGTCGCACAATGACCAGTCAACAATCCACATCGTCATCCATGGTCATTTCAACAAGTAATATTCAATTAAAACAGAAACAAGAAGTCGTCTCATCAAATCAATCTATACAACAGCAAATGACTAATAATAGCAGCCAAATTGTCCAGCAACAACAACAACAACAACAACAGCAAAATCAACAAAATTTTTCCCAGAAACAGATTCAAAAGCAACAAAGTATCAGTAAAAGTGAAATAATTGTAGGGAATAATACTACTACTAATGCAGAACATCAACTACAGGATCAACAAGAGCAACAACAGCAACTAATGGCTGACGAAGATCTCAAGGTGATGAAGGGATTTGCTGTGGATGTGGATGAGAATTCCTCGTTATATTTTTCTAACATGATTAAAAACGAACAGTTGTTGAATAGTGACAATACTTCTTATAAATTTGATGATATTCCTGACAGTAACAACCTAATTAACATAAATAACGTTAACAATAATGCCACTACTACTACCATTACGTGTGTTACTGATAATAATACTAATCATGATAGTAGAAACAACAACACTATAATCGTACATCCCGATTTGATTTCTGGATTGTCCACAACTTCCAACCCTACGTCTCAACCGCCTTCACTTATCCACAGTAAAAATGGTTTCAGCCGGTTACATCATGATGCTTCATCCAGTATTTCCAGCAGTAAAGGCTCAGAAGAAGGTTCATTGGATCTTTATCCAGAAGGAGTAGAAGAGGAGGATGACGAGCAAAATGATGACAATAATGAGGATGAAGATGGGCTTATTCGTGTGTGTTATAGTTTTGTTTTTCTTTATAATATAAAAAATAACATCATTGTTAAAAAAAATCATTTACATGTGTGGATCTGTGTTTATAGAAACCCTTTTTATTTAAATATTAGCGTCAGTCTCGCACGTTTTTTTGTTTTTCGTCGTTTATTTACACAGTTTTTACATAATATATTTTGTTGAGATTTGAGATTGGAATTTTTATATTTTTAATCAAAATAAATATCATTGTATTTAAAAATAAACTACACTCTACACTCTTATCTAATTGCGTGTACGTTTCAGTGTGTAGTGTGTGTGTGTGTGTGTGTATGTGACATTATAATTAAAGTCCTTTAAATTTTACATTTGAGATAAAATTAATATAATAATAAGATTGTTTTCTTTCAAATACGTATTTAAATATGTTGTGAATTTAGACCTGATCAAACTTTCTTAAATGTTTTTCACAGAAGGAAAAGAAGAAGAAGAAGAAAGTTAAGAAGACGGAATCTTTTAGTGTCGTAAGTTATCTTTTTTAATTATCTCTCTTTTACTTTTTACTTAATAATTATTTTTATAATTATACTGGAATGCATAATGCATATCATGTTACACATACACACACGACCATATAAGTATATAAGTTGAGGACGGTAATGGTCACTGTTGTTGTTGTGTACCTCTCGCATTTCGGATTAAATTGCTATACATTTTTAAACATATATATATATCTAGAAATAATGCTTTCAAATCGTTATTTCATTCATTAAAGGAGTCTCTCTCTCTCATTTTAATTTACAGTAGAACAAATTAAAATACATATTGCATGTTTAGTATGCCAACTCGTTTTATTTTGGAATGTTTTAGAATGTTTTTAAATAGAATGTCCTAAAATAAATACAATATATTGTATATATATACTTCTTATGCATTTGTCCAACCTAGTGACATCAATCATCTTGTCAATCGACACTCTAAAGTGATTGAACCAGTTATACGTTATACACAAGACTCAAGACGCAAAACCTATACATATATATTATGTATATAATAATATAGAATGAAAGCATTTTTTCTAACTTTTATTTATTTGTTTGTTTTTGGACAAGTATAATTCAGCTGTGTTGTTATATCTGTATTCCCAATTTAATTCGTTTGAGATTTTTTGTGTACAATATAATAATTAATATAATATAATTCCTTGTTCTCGTATAAGATATGTTGAAATGTCCTGTTTGAAATGAAATAATCAATGATACAAAATAAATACCCTAAGATGGTGTGTACACTAATATGACTGATTTTGCATGGTTTTGCATGGTTTTGCTATCAGATTGAAGTTTTTCACCAGAAAGATGACAAAATGAAACATTTGGCTGAGAAGTATGAAGTGTTTTGTGATGTTGCTAATAACCCGGCAGAAAAACCATCACTTAGGGCATCTGAGCTGAAGGCACTTGAAAGAGTTGACGTCGCAAAGTTACGAAGGAGTTTTTGCGATTTGACTTCTAATCTGAATTTTCAATCAAATAAACGTGACGACGATGAATTCAACTACCACTTAACTGAGCGACCGGTATTTATTTAACAAGTTTTTGCTTCTTTTTTTTATTTTATTTGCTTCTTTTTTTAAATTAACGAAGCCTGGATACATTTTTGTAGTTACTCTTATATCAGTAGCCTGAAGTCAAAAATGGCTTGTCTCATGTCTCGTATGTATATATTTTATAATATAAAATATAATATACGTCGTTTTCCTAAAAATATTCTTATAATAATACTTTGAAGCTTGACTTTTCTTTGTAGTGTGCTTGAATTTATGATTATTATTTACATGGCATTATGGGTAATATGGGAATGCTAAATATATACCGGAATAAAATCCATATTTAAAGACGCATTTGATTGAATAGTCTTATACTGCTTGGATTTTAGCATAGGGAATTTGTAGACATAAATTAACCTGAATTTTCCTGTAGCTAATTTGGTTACATGTAAATGCTAGTATTAATAGGATAAGTATATGATAATAAATAACTATTACTGATTTATTCAGACAAATCTGTAAATAAATTGGGTAACTTATGGTTTGTAAAGTAAAAAAGTGAAGTACTAAATAATGAATTTGATAGAGAATTAGAACTTATGTAGAACGTTGTTTTATATTATGTAGCATTAAAAAATTTGTAGTAAAATTTATTAACAAATTCTAACAAAGTCTCTCATTTTGTGTTTTCTTTCTGACAATGGTGTACTTTTTCTGATCGGTGTGTAAATATGTGTAGAAGAGCAGCACTAACATATGTTTTACTAACCTGGATTATACTATTGATTTTCATTCAATCGTAAGTATATTATGTTACATATCATATCAAAACACATTAACATTATAATATTTAACAATATAATATAATATGTACTATCAATAATAACATTATCACATATTATGGTTGACATATCAAATATCAATTTCCTTTTGTACATTAATTTAATACATATTATGTAATATCATTATGCTATAATATCCGTAGTATATTATACAGGTGTTTTGGGATATTGAAATTCAATACATGTATTGTGGCTATCGTTTTCAGTCACACAGTGATACAAAATACTAGTTATTTTGTTACATAACATTTTATAATAGAGCGCTTGTTGTATAATATCAAAGATCTTACTTTTTTTTTCAGTTTGTATGGTTTATTACATATAAATATTCTCTTATGTATTTTTTTTTGTCAATGAAATGACCTTTTTCAGAAAAGTAGCTTCAGCAAGTTTGAGCCTAATAATAGAAATAGCGAAGAGAAGGATTGTGCCAATAATATTAAAAATGTAAGAGTTTTTTTTTATTCACCAGTTATTCTAGTTTTCTAAGTATTATGTATCATCATATCATGATGTACATCTTTGCTACGCTTTATGCAAATGTTTGATTCTTTTTTTATGATTTAAATTATTATACAATCCATTACGTATGAAACTAGGCGTGTCTAATATCCTTTGTTTTTATGAAAAAAAATATTAAACGAAAATGTCAACAAAACTACTTTTTTCCCTTTTGCTCAACAGGAAAGCAAGTCGGGTACACGTATATGTAAAGCTTGCAATGAAGAAGTGTTTGCAATGGAAATGATTAAAGCCGAAAAGGGAGCTTGGCATAGGTAATTTACAATGAGTTGGACTATTTTAGCGGTTTGCACTTAATATATATGTATATTATACAAAGGAAATCAAACGTCTTAGCTCATGAAATTGAAGAAAAAACTTAAAAAATGTATAATATTATGTTAAACTTTGGTATTTATTCGTCCCTCTCTTTACAGGCGCTGTTTTCGTTGTGGAACCTGTAAAAAGGCGCTCACGTAAGCCTGTCTTCTTTAATTCTCTCTCTCTCTTTATTCTTGTTTTCATGCATATACTTAATACATTTTATACATGTTATTCCTGTCCATAAGACTGACTTCTCCATAAGCATTGGTATATACATTTTCATGAAACTTTTATCATTGGTATTGTTTCGTATGTATGCATGATGTTGTGTTCCTTCCTCCCTATCCACCATATCTTATTCTGTTAATCCTGAATCACGATTATCTTCAATCTCGACACGAGAAGGAATGTGAAAAAAGGAATCCGAGTTGGATTCAGAATTCCTATAATATTATAATATCCTTCATAACATGCTTTAAAGTAAATAGTGGTATTTCACATTTAGTATTTTATACAGCGCCTAGAACCACCACCATGAGAGGGTAAAATATATATATCTATAATATCATGTGAAAATATCTAGTTCAATCTCATTGAGATAAATTGTAAAGTTTTAGTCATGTAGAATCATTATATTCATTGAGGAAGAAGAGAAATTCTCTATATATTTCATCGTTGTCTTCTTATATTCATTGTAATCATCCATGAACTGTATTTGTATTTTGCCTCATACATAAATTTTAATTTGTTATATACTATGTATATGTATAAGTTATACAACATGTCCTGACTGCAACAGTACTTGATCATATAATAGAGTAGAGTATTACACACATGTAGGAAGTATTAATATGATATATTGTCTGTGAAAGATCATTACAGTATTATAGTAAACTCACCACACTCGCTACTTTATGCATACGTGTACAATGTGTGTAATACTTATAATAATATTATATGTACACATAATATACAGTGGAAATTCACATTTTACATTTATCTATTTATCTTCGTTTTGTTTTTAATAATCATCTGATCTTTCTCCTTTTTTGTCGGTGCATGTATACTGTTTATACATACATATTAACACCAATAATGCCATGAAAAAGAAGAAGTCTCAGAGAAGATACAATCTATCCTGAATATTAAATTAGATTATAGGGTTCTATGTGTACTCTGTACGTGGTGGAAAATTTCAAGAGCTAAAAATTTGACACATAAAAAAAATATATATACATATGATATCACATTAGAAATCATGTAATAAAACAGAATTTCCTCTCCTATATAAAACTTACCGTTACATTATAAGTTCCGGCAGGGAATGCTAGAAAAAGTTTAGTATACAGTACAATAGTAATATCCCGTGTAAAGTGTACTATTGTCAGCAGCTCCTACCATTACAAATTGTTCTCTAGGTACAATATGTATTATGTATCAAGTATATATATTATGTATATATGTTTGAATAAATGTACATACAAATAGAATATAGGTATATACTTAGTACTTAGTATACATGCATATTGTGAATGTATCGGGCATCTTAGTCAATTTTTTTCGACAATAATATGTATATTATATAAGATATAGTATGCATTATGTATTTGCGTTCACACTATATGTTGTAAACATAAATCTCTATCTTTGTTTAAACTGGAACTATTTGGTGTAGGTGTACGAGTAAGTGAAGTAATTGTTAATGTGGAGAAGTGCATACGGAATGCAGACATATGTTTGAATTTTATGTTCGCTTTTAAAACTAAACTTATAACCTCCTACAGTATCTTATTGTACATTGTACAAGTGAAAATTCGGGAATAGAATAACATAAATACAAATATTGGATGTACCAGAGGCAAAAGAATTTTGCTCCCATTTTTTCAATACTCCTGCAACTACTAGTAAAACACCGTCGTGTTACATGCTCTTTGCTCGTACATATGTATATCTATTGGTTGTTAGTATTGGAGCCTAGCCAATCTGAATAGGAAGTAGAATGGTAAAATAGGAAGAAGATGACGAAGAAAAAGTCAACAACGCGTGATTAAAACTATGATACATGTACAACTATAACACGCTTTTACATGTCTACGTACGTGTATGTATAGTGTATATGTTGGTAAGCGTTGAGAAGAAGATTGTCTGATAGAATTATTTGTTTGAAGAGTAAGATTTGTGTGAGTGAATGTACTTATGGAATGCGGATAATCATGAGAGGATGCACTTTTTTCTTTCCATAGTACACACTCTTAGTCTAACATTGTAGAATGATCTTTCATCTTATTTGAAAACTACACACATTATGATAAATGAAAACAAAAAACGCTGAATATTTATATATATATATACTTTAAGCATATTCTTTGTACGCATATATTATAATATGTATTGTAGTCTACAATAATTTATATCCTGATGAATTCATATTTTATAAAATTGTGAATTTGAAAAACAATGTTCTTGGTGATGTATCCTTCCCCCTCCCCTTTGGTTCCCGATATAAAATTGTAGAGTGCAAAAATTTCGTTTTATGCTAAATGGATGTCAATTTCTTTGTTTACAGTTTCGACACATACGAGTCAAACGCTGGAAATTTATATTGCAAACCTCATTTTAAGGTAAAACATTATATTATAATAAGACCAGGCAAATACTTTGATTTTCCATTTGGATGAATATTACATTTTTCTCAACTTTACGATACATTTAATTATTATTATTTAGGAACTTTTCCAACCTAAGGCAGTCTTTGAAAGTCAAGAGGAAATGATATTGAAGAAGCTCAAAAGGAAACCAGAAGTCATCATTCGTGAAAATCAGCCTGTTGAACTTCCTCCTGATGTTGTACGAGGTAAATATTATGCTATAGTTTCTTTCATTTCATTATTTGTTTATTTTAGTGCTTTCGACAATCTATCGTTTCGGTAAGAATGTTCATTCGCACCTAATCTGTAAATACGTAATATACATACTTTGCTATGTGTTGGATTCTCTGCTCCCAAATTTGTTATGTGTATACACGCATTAAATCATATCACTTTTCACTTTCATCAAAAGGAATATAATATATAAATGATGTATAATAATGATCTATATTTCCAATCATCATTACAATTGTGGAATAATTAGCTATAATCTAGTCCAATCCAATATTCCTGACAGAAGGATAGAGAGAGAATACGAGAGAAAACTTGCACTCATATACTTAGACACTGATGGAAAGTGACATGATGTAGTTTTATTAAGCAATCTCATGTATAATATAATAATAATATCATGAGTATTCAATACACACATTATTTGTCGGTTATAAGTAGAGAAACGACGATACTTTGTACAAATATGGACAGTCTAAATAATGTGCCGATGAATTTGAGTGCGTGTTACATGCCTGTACAATATACTACATATACTAAATACATCATAATAATATTATAGTAATAGTTAATAGTTGTAACATTATGTATACAACAACTAGTATCATCATGTTTTTATGTAAAATATGTACACATTTGTGAGGGAAAAGGAAATAAGATAAAAAGAAAATGATAGTATAAAATGTGTGTTATTTAAATATGTAATCGAATACATTAGAATAATATGTTTGTAGTTTTAAGTTAAGAGTAGTCCTTTGAGAGATGTCTGCATGGGACTATATAAGGGAAGAATCTCCATATATGTATAAATTTACTGCGTGTCTTCATTTGCATATGATTAATATTGTTAGCATGTTAGGGAAAGAAATTCAACATGAAGTAAAATGTCTAATATCATGTACTTTTACATATAGTGTGTAGCTCAATAGACATGTACATAAAATAAGTGGAAGTTGTAGTGAAGGCATGAGAGGTAAAATAGAGAGGACAGTCAAACTACTGATGCACACTAGTTGTTTTCTAGTGTATAAGAAGTAAGAAGTATTGAATAACTTGTCTTTTGCAATTAGTGTTCAGAGTTTATTTGTTTGTTGTCAATATTTCTGTGTATATGTAATAGAGATCATAGCGAAGCGTATTTCGAGGCCTCGTTTTCAGCTCAAAGGCAGTTCGAGGTTTCCTCGTATGACAAAGCCAATACGAGGTCTGATTTTCTTTTATAATTTCAATCATAAAAGTTGAATGTATTTTGAATTCAATTTTCAA
>JAQGBH010001984.1:0-27486 GCA_034698265.1 Sminthurinus aureus
TAAATTAGATTTGTAACTTACTTGTGATTAGTACAATAAAAATTGTAGTATATATTTTACACATCATGGGCAATGTACAAGATCACTACCTCAAGTTATAATTGAAACATGCTGTGTTTAGTGTTTATAAATATGGAATTTTAATTTCATACCGTATCAATTATCAATACCCAACCATTTATTATGTATTACGTATGGTTCTCGATTTATATTTAGTATTTAGCAACAGTGGACTTAAAGTGTATGACTATGACATGAAAAGTAATGTAGTTTTTATTGAAGCTTTATAAAGGTTGGCCGTTCAAGTTTCAAGTTCAAACCGATTACATTATTTTTAATATTCCATTTTAGTTTTGACTATGGTTATTATTATTATTATTATTTTTAATTGAAAATGCACATCTTGTAAATATATTTGCACTCATGTTTTGTGTCTTGTATCGTGTGTTATTTTGAATCTTCAAAGCTCTTGTTTCCCATTTCCCATTTACATGTACGTAGATTTGAGATGGCAGATTTATATAAATCATTCAAGGGGATGAAAAAAATGGTTGCTATTCGCAATTCATATTCTTCAGTTTAAAAAACCAATGTCTCTGTGACATTATGAATTATGAAGTTTGAAGAACAATGATAAAAAATTATGATATCAAAAGCAGTTTGAAATATAATATTTTCAAGTAATAAAATAAATAAACCCGACTTTTTATTTTTTGAGGGATTGTAGACAAAATAAAGTATAAGATGTAAATGTGTAAACCTTTATAAGAGAAGACGAAAAAAATAGAATAATGTTCATACTCACTGGGAAAGAGAATAAAGAATGAATAACTTTGTAATATAAATTCATGAATGTGAAAAAAACCGAATGTACATTTTACGTACAGGCAAAAACAGTACAGTGTTCAAGTAATTGAAAAGAATTGAGAATTGAGACAGGTTGAAAAGATGGCAATGTGCACACGTGTTTGAGTTTGAATGCATTTTCTTGACACACTTTTCATTTTTCATAAAGTCTGACGGCTTGCGGCTGTCCAGAATCCAGAAGAAGAAACTAGAAACTTGAAAATAGAGCCGAAAGAATTCCACAGATGCACAAATATCAAATATCCAGCGGATTTGACTAACAATTGCAGCAATAGCAATTGCCATTCAAACCCGTTGGTGGAAAATACATGTATAAATTCTCCTAGCTTGTGTCTTGTGTGCACCTGTCTACTGTCTACCTGTGCAACTATCTCACAAAACTTGAATTTTAGATTTAGATCCTCAAGATAAATTTGAAAAAGTCCTTGAGCATCTCCAGATTTTTAAAAGGTTGAAAATAAGAGAGTTGAGATTCTAAATTCTAGATTCACATCCTTTTTTGCTTCATGTTTTGTGTAGTAGTTGAAGGTTTTTCTCTAGTATCTAGTATTGCATAAAAATAAAACTGTAACATGTTTCATATAAATATTTCAGGTTTTGTGTTGTGTTGTATTGTGAGGCTTGTGAGGCAGAATATTTTGTTCGTGACATTCTACATTCTACATTGTATACAGTCGTTTCCCTGTAAATTAACTTTGAAACTTTACTGCTAAATCTGTAGAAACTTTTTGAGTTTCAAACGACCGGGGAAACTAAAACTTTTAACTACAACATGTAACATTTTTTTCTGGATTGAGTATGACTCACAAAATGTAAAATGTAAAATGAAGACGTTAGAATTTTCTTTCTCCTCATTCCTTATGAAAAAGATAAACATCTTTTCTTCGTTTTTTTACAAATACTGATATTTGTGTCACGTAGTGCCTTTTGAAACAAAACTTTTACCTGCCGTAAACACTGGAAAATGTTTGATGTGAAAAACTTGTACAATTTTCTCTAATTTTTGGGAAATTTGTCATTTGGAATATTAAAATCCGTTGCTGATTAATCCAGAATTCAGAAATTTATGATTTACTGAAAACTCCAACCTTAAAACTATTTGTTTAAAAGCTGATTATTAGAAATTAAAAGGTTGTGTGTCCAGTAACCAGCAGATGCATAATTTTGTAGCACCTGCTGAAAAAGATTTGAAACTAAACTATGGAACTGTAAAAGGAACATGGATCAAAGGCGTATACTGATTTTTCTGCATTATAATTACACAAAAAAATAATAGCAATGCACACTGAAAATTTTGGATGCATGTTTATCTCATAGTTGTAATTTGTATAGGAAATGTTTTTTTTCTAATCCAGTATCTAGTTGAACACAATGAGATTTCATGGAAGATGTTTTTGGCATTGAGGAACTCTCTGTGTTTGTGGCGCATCTTTTCCGATGTTATCTCTTGACTCTTGATTCTTGATTCTTGATGCACACTGCCTCCGCCTTAGATGTACATACGATATTTGTACAATGTTCAGTGTACATTGTACATGCTCAGGAAGTTGAAAGAGTTAATCTACGCAACCAAGAATGCGTACCTACACTTTATATCCATTATATTTTATAGTAGATATGTTGCTGTAAAGATAAGAAAAACTTCAACTTAAACTTCAATTTAGTAATCTTTCTTGATCCAACGAACCAAGCAACCATCATCATCACTCCTCAGTCCTCAGTTCTCTGTAAATTATAAAACGATACAGGAATTGGTTTTTCTTTTTTAATAGTCTGTTAAGGCTACATGTACTCTCCCTTTCCGGACTCAAGTGCGTGGTGTGAATTTTTAGTATTTTATACTAGAGACTAGAAGACTCTTCCAGAAAAAACTTGATAAAATGTTTAAAACTATGCAAAATGTCTTATGTATTCTGTACATTATGAATTAGATGAATTTGCATACGCATAACATAGAAAATTGGATTTAGAAAAACTGTCAAAACTTTTCAACGTTTTCTCAAACTCAAACTTTGTGCTAAATGCTAAACTTTTAGAGGGAAATGAACGTGGAAAGTGGAAAGTGCACATGGCCTCATCTTCTTGTTTCTTCTTTTTTAAAAAACATTTCATCCAAACTCCAAACCAAAATAAAATAAGACAAAATAGTGGTGTCTTTTCTAGTTGTCAGTTGTCAGTCTTACAGTTTACCGTACAAGGTAAAATCCATCTAGAATCTAGGTTCTAGAATGGAATGCCAAAACATAGAAAACAAAATAAAAATACAAAATACAAAACACAAAATAAATAAATAAATAAATAATGTGCAATTAGTGCGTCATGCTGTAACAAGTAATAAGAAATTAAATGTAATTTCTCATAATAGATGTTAAATTGCATCGCGACAATGGACATTACAAATGATAAAGGACTATCAAAGTCATATTAATCATTAATTGATCCATACACATTTGATGTTTGATGTTTGTAAAGAAAAGAAGAAAAGATGAAAGATGTTCACAATTTGTGTGTGGCATCCACAATCTGCAATCTACACAATACACAATCACACTCACACAGTTACATAAATAAATAAAAGAATGAC
The DNA here is from genome assembly GCA_034698265.1 of Sminthurinus aureus. Classification (NCBI taxonomy): domain Eukaryota; kingdom Metazoa; phylum Arthropoda; class Collembola; order Symphypleona; family Katiannidae; genus Sminthurinus; species Sminthurinus aureus. The sequence goes on from JAQGBH010001984.1 coordinate 3,452, forward strand.
CGCACAACTGAAAAAATAAGAAGAAAGAATGCTGGTCATTTCACGATGTCGATGACATTAAGTTTTATCCACTAAATATCCTCGTAATACATAATACATAATAAGAAATAATGTAACTGTGTAATGTGTGTTTTTATGAGGGAGAATATCTACGAAATAACTACCAACTGAAGTGGAATTACTTCAACAGCACATGTGAGCTCATTGTTGGTATAAGTTTAGAACATGTGTAATCTGTAATGTGTTTTTGTGTATGGGAAATGTACATTGTACTTTGTACACATCCAGGTATTGTGAATTTTGAGTTGTGAGATGAGAATACAGCTCATTGAAATTGAAATTTCATTTTAGTTCCTTGGCTTGTATCGTATTATGTTCATTTCTAGTTTGTGCGTATCACAATATGCAGTGATTGACGTGGCTCTCAATTCTCGATTCTCAATTCTCAATGAAAGAAAAGTGAGTTGAAATGAAATGGAATAAAAAAAGAAAAAAGCCTTTATTTTGTATATGTACTGACTGACAAACACATTAAATCTTATCGTGTATCATATTTCCAAGTATAAAAGACATTTATACAATTGATTCTTCTTCTTTTTTATCCTGTGAGTTGTGATTTGAAGTACGTCATTCTCCACCACATCAGCAAAAATGGAAGAATGAAGAGGATCGTGTAATTTTAAATAATATCAGTAATTTTATTAAATGAGGTTTTTATATAGGAATTAACACTTTTCATTCATCTTCATGAGATGGGAGATCAGATGAGTTTCGTTGTGGTTTGTTGTGTGATGGTCAATGGTCCGTACTTCATAGTCCGTATCATCACTGAGAAGCGAGAATTGACAAGTGTGCTCAACTCTCTGTGTAATTTACACCTTGAATAAAAATATTTAATCATTATTTACAAATATAATTATAAATTGCAAATAGATGTACATGTCATGTGTGTACACATTATACATCGTACATGTTTTTCTGATGCACTTGATACTTGATGGATATTGGATATCAAATTTTGTCTAGGCACTAGCCACACGGTACAACAAAAATAATGTTTATTATTATTGGAAAACTTATAAATAAGTTTGACCATCAATTTGTAATTTGTAGCTATCCACTTACTATAAAACTTTTTTATATCATTTAATAACACTAATTTTCTTTCAGTAATTTGGTTTTGGATATTGGGTAAAAGACTTTCGAGTTTTGAGTTTTGATGCTTGAGAGTTATAAATTAGTAAAATATTATAATATTAAGAGATCCAATGTCCAATATTGAATATATCAATACCGAGATGAACTCTTGTATTTTTTACTTAATACTGATTAAAATCATTGAATTTCTACCAAAAAATATTCTGAGAGGTTAATAACGGTCGTAATGGAGGGTTATTTTGGTATTATTAGTCGAATTTTGCATGCTCATTAGAATGGGTATACTTAAGGGGAAAATCGTGAAAATATAAAATATCTCTGCATTGTTATTGCTTTGCCTGGGTTTGGACTGCAGTATATACAAGTATTATTATTTATTATGCATAATTCCCCCAAATTATTGTTGATCTGTACTGTAGTTAGATAATAGTTATGTTATAGTTTCCTTTTTCTTTCCGATTCAATAACTTGGCGATAGAAATAAAACGGATATACTGTATCAAGTGAACGGAGATTTGGATTGTAGATCAAGTTTAAAACGGCGATATATCATAGCGATAAGCCGAAACTATAAACTACATGTTATCGTGAATCATTATGTATTAATAGTTTGTAGTAAATAGGTGTACATTGTACATGCACATTTTCCAAAATTATCGTAGGCATGTTGTGTATTTAGTGTTTAGCATTTGGGATTTGATCTTTAGGTATGACGTGTGACGTATGACAAGTAGACATCGCATTGATATATCTACAATACTAGAGAGATATTATATAGTTTAATATCACTCTAGTTCTACAATCTACAATCTACTGCTTGGGTGCACTTGATACTTGAATCTTGATTCTTGATGTTTGATATATCAATATCTGTCTCAAAGGTAATTACATGGGGTCTTTATCTGGCGATTAGAATTAGAATTAGAATTGGAATTTTCAACCTTGTTACACATTCCATGTTATATGTGGATGTGGACAGCAGCGGTTTGTACAGTGTGCATTTTAGCATGCGGTTTTTAAATCGTGACCGTTTATGTTCAAAAGCTATCAATTTGACGTTGAGCTTGCCGTCGTTCATCGTTCGTGTGTTTTGAACATAGTGCACATGTATAACATATAATATCATAACCTCCACAAACCATACTCCACATTATCCATTATCAGTTATCAGACTCCAAATTATGATAGTATTAGTCGTTTACAAGAAATCACAATAAGATTACGTGTGTCAGGAATATATATCACTAAAGACTAAACTCTAAAACCAACTCGGTACTCGGTCAAGTACAAGATACAAGACAAATTCTGTAAAGTAGTGGTCATTATTGAAAGGGTAGAATGTAACATAATTTTACTAATACTGACAATTCAAGATTCAGGAGTCAGGAGCATAAAGAATATCAGTGTTGTAAATTATAAATTTAATACATAATATGGGACTTGTGACTTGAGACACGCGTATGGCATAATGTAACAAAAAAGTGATGACTGACGACTAATGACCCATTGATATAAGACCAAACACCAATACCACAAATCAATAGTGCAAATAAAACATCAAACACCCATCAACACCAAACACACACACACACACTTTCCGAATTAGCACTAATAAATAAAGTATAAAGTATCGCACTGTTTTTCAATCAATCAGTTTCTTTCTTTCTTCGTCTTTCTTTTCATCGTCAAGGATGAACATCTTTTATCGATAAATATCAGAGATGGATATGAGATAAAAATGAAAGGCCACACGCTGTTGATTTCGTTTTCAAGTCTCAAATCTATATAGAAGCTCGAATCTATAGAATCTCAAAGGATGAAAAGTTCCGATTTTACAAGCTAAATACTTCCACAGACTGCGCAGTATGTAGTTTTTGTATTAGTAATTCAATATCTTAAATCTTCATTCAGTAACGGTGTGATACCATTTTTTGTCTATTAATAATCAATAATAATAATAATAATAATTATTATTATTAATCAATAAATATTCAACATCCAGTACAGAGTACAGTATTTTGACAGGTCAGTGTCAATGCTCAACTGTCAATTGACACCTCTGGCTAAAATCCAACTGATCAATGATCAATAATCTGAACGATATTACAATTTGGCGTATCAGGCGTAAGACCTATCTCATAACTATACACGCACAACGAGTTGTTACACATGTTACGATTGTACAAACATGCGTTCTTGCGATCTGATTTATGTGATTCGGAAAGGAAATATTTATTTGATATTTGATAAGGAAGAGGTGTAAACTGTAAAACGTCTATGTATCTTCGGGCACACTTTTGACTTTTACAAAGTTAAGGTTAGGAGAAAAGTATCGAGTGTGAAATTTGGAAACTAGAAACTCGAGTAATTTTTCAAGTTCATTGTGTTCAGTGTTCAGTTTGTATTTTGTATATATTATATATATGTGTGGGTGTGTGATACATGTCCATTGCTTATGTGTTTTGAGTTTTGAGTTTTGACTTGTGTGTAAGATATCATGATTCAAAAGATTTGAGAGTAATTGAAAATTCATTACTTTTTATTTTGATTTTGTTATTCATTGGGGCCGTCATTTGTGAATTAATGCTAAATATTTATTAGCATTTATAATAGAATTTATCAAACATCAAACGTGAGAGTGTATCATGGCAAATGACCATGTCATTCTCAATACTCATATGATAGTTTGTCTATGCAAATTATTCTAAATTTGTACAAAATACAAAACAATAGTTAAAAATGAGATAAAAATAATAATATAATAATATCATAATTTTACTGTCAAATTTTATTATTACACGATACACGAGGGAAATGAAATGAAGTGTTGGAAGGACAGTTCAAAATTAGGAAATTTGACTTGAGCTTTTCAATTACACTTGCACTTGCACTTTTCCACTACACGACGAAACTCTAATCTCAAAAATTTAAACGTACACCACGTTTAATCAAGCGGAAAATGGAAATGGAAAACGATTGTCAAAAATCAAATAGAAAAGTTTAGGCGAAAGACATAAGACATTTTACCATATTATTTCTGTATTCTATGTCAACAAACCTTTTTTTCATTTCCAATTCGCACATATATTGCCCTTTTACCGTTGAAAGTTTCCTTGAAAGTTGCGAGTAATCAATGAGCACTGAGCGAGAATGTTTAAATTTGAAAATGTTACCTTAATTATTTTTGTGGTGGCCAGTCTTTGTCTTGTATGTTTTTTTTTCAAAAAAATGCAGAAAAATAGTAATAATCATGGCCAGTTTACATTCATTTAAAATCACTTCAATTTATACTTTATATTTAATTTTAAAACTGTATGATTTTGTAAAGAAAGTAACAAACGGCGGATACATTCATTCTGTGTGAATTAGTTGAATAATGTCCACAACTTGAGAAGTGAGAAGGTTGTGTATTTAATATTTGATTTACCTATCCATTTTCAAATGTTGGATCATTATACTTTAAACTTCATACTTTTTAGCATTCTTTTTTTTAGCTTCATGTAACAAGGGAACATCAATGTTTAGTCCAAGGATTCAACAAAATATGTAAACTAACATTTTAATTCCTTGTCGTTTTGATTAAAGATTAAACGTTTCCCCATTAGCCATCAGCTAGCTAATTACTAATTACTAATTAAGAGTAATTATTATTGACTATTAAAAGAAGCAAGCGAGTTCCATTTCCACCTCTGCACTGTCAAAACATTTTCACTATTTTACATAATATTTTTTGTCTGTTGTATGTTGTATACCCAGGGCAAAGACTCGGATGTAAAATGTAAATGTTTCAATTTCTGTTAAACATTGAGCACCAACAACTGGCAATTCACATTCACATTGTCAGTGCTTTTATGTTCGTCCTCTTGAAAACACATATTACTTATTCTGAGACGGACAACAGTATTGTACTTGTACTTGTGCATGTCAACATGATACCATTACATAATACACAATACATAATATTCCACATAAAACATGTAGTCTGTGGCTTCTGGTTCCATTTATCCATTTAAAAACTCGAGCTCGAATAGTGTTTTACTGTTATTGAGAATGCAGAATCCAACAGGGAGGAAATTAAAAAAACTCCCCACTTACATTTCAATTACAGTCTAATCTCTGCACACATGCAGCGTGCTCAATGTTCAATGCACAAAAGTTTATTCTAATTACATATTTGTAGCAGAAAAAATTGTACATACGACACAAAATGGAATTATATAATGCGCTTGATTTTATTTCTTATGTGATTCATGATCAGTTTGGAGTTTAGAGTTTAGAATGTATGTGCACTGTCCGCGTGCCTGTTACATTCATTCATTCGTGTAATAAAACCACAAAAATTTAAGATTAGTTTACATTTTTTTGTGACGTGTGACACAAGTCAGTTAATTTAATGTTTAATGTACAACAGCTCAATGTTCAATGCTCAACACTCAATACGCGTTTGAATTACAAAAGTCGTAAATCAAATCTGCATCGCTCAAAATGATTGAACGAGTATGAAAAACGAGATGACAAATGTGCACAATGCCCAATTCAGGAGTAGGTAGTAAAAATAGATGTTTGTCCACATTTTGTGCTGTGGTTATTTACATGTGCTCATAAAAGGGAAAGGGTTTTAAAACTTGGATTTGTTAATAAAATTGACTAGTGTCGAATATCGAATGTCTCATTTAAATAAATAAATAACGAGAATATCTACAATCTACATAGAGAAATCCCCTCAGAATGTTATTGAAATTTGAAATTTACACGAGTGCGATGCAGTTGACAATTGACTGCATGGCATGACGAAATGAACCAGATATATATAAGCGAGTCGGCAGTCGGCACAATCTTTATAGATATAAAAGCTCACTGGCTCTTGGTTGTTTTTTGTGTGTATTTGGAGTTTTGAGCATGAGTTTAGATTTGGCTATATCATACCGTTTATGTATGTATATGCATATGGCGTATTATGTTGACTATAGATTAATAGATATATAAAATAGAAATAAGGAGAGTAGTTAATAGTTGTTCCGTAAAGTAGCCGATTTTTGAAGAGAATAAAAAGAGTGCTTTTTTATGTTATAGTGGCAAAAAGACACAGGACAGAAGACAGAGCACAGTCAACGAACGATGGATTGATTATTATGTATTATGTACATTGTACATACAGTGTATAGTGTATAGTGTCTTGTGTCTTGTACAGTGTATTTTGATATAGTAATCGTCATCGTATTCGTAATATAGAAGCAGAATGGGTGAATATATTCTATCTTTATACCCACGAAAATAGGAATAGGCTCTATCATCGTCGTTGGAGTTGGAGTTGATCTATTAACTTACCGTTAGTTATACAATTTGACCCAATTCTTGGGCGCTTGTCACATGTATTATGTACTTTATTCTTGTTCTTGTCGCTCGCTCCCGTCATCCTTCTCTTCACCACCACGGATCACTTGACGAAAAAGCTTGCCTTCATTTTTTTCTCCTTATATCTGAACTTCTTCTCTCTACTCTCAACGACAAACTACACGATGACAAAGGAAATTACATGCAAAAAACATGTCGTTCTCTTTATATTTTATGTGTATAAGCCAAAAGAACGTGTACATAAACTTGGTATCGGAATATAGAATATGTAATATAGCTTAAGCCTCTATCTACAATCTACAATCTACGCACGCCTTGAGCAAAAATATATTTGAAAGTGCAAAAATGCACTTTTCTCTCCATTTAATATAATGTTGCAGTTTTCGGATCAATATTGAGAATTGAGACAAAATGTATATGAACATTGAACATCATAACGAAATCTTCTGTAAGATGAACTGGGAACTGACTTTAGGCTGTAGGCTGTAGGTAAATGAAATAAAAGCAAGGAAAATGAGCGACTATATAGAGTCTAGAGTCGAGAGACAGCGGGACGATGGAATTCTTGTGTTCTCCGGATTATTCCAAAGTATTTCGACTATGGAGTAGAAAGTAGAGTAAAGAAAATGAGATGGGATGAATGAACTGAATCAAGTTGAATCTTCTGTCCGAATTCCGAATCAGCCTCATTCATTCATGCCGAGAGACAGGCGCAAATTTTTATAAATGACCTGTCATCAGGATTTATGAACATCTCTCGAACACAGACTATTATACACTTTGGCCGTGTAATAATAAACAGATGTCTTACATAACCTTGTTTCCATTTCCATATTTCACATTTCTGATTCATTTCCCGATGAGTTTTAGCAGCTGGATGCTGGATGCTGGAGTAGAGAACATGCAAAAATGCAAATATATTTATTTAGATTTCTCTAAAAATTCTCAACACCTTTTATATACTAACTACTTTTAATAAGGAGTCCAACTTTTCCTGAAAGAAATTTCCTGTACTGAACGAACTAAAACGAATCTGCTCTTCTTTCTCTTGCACATCTACACTATGTGTTCTAAATTCAAAATTCTACATGTTGCCTAATTCTCCTTGCGCAAAAGTTTTTCGGTTGTCACTATAATTTTATTTCTACATGTAACATGTAGAAAGGGCAATTTAAATCTAAGGAAGCATTATTATTGCACAGAAAAGTGTACACATGAATTGGAGACATAAACACAAATACCATTACCAGTTACATTAAATATTAAATAAGTAAGAGCTAAGAACATTTCATCCATATGGATTGTGGATTGTGAAACATCGGAAATGTTTACAGCTTACAGAACATTGTGCATTATATAATATTATGATACATTTAGTATACAGTGTTTCTGTTTATGATCAGTCACACTGGCTAAACTTTTGACTTTAGAATTGGATTATTATTTATTATGTATTATATCTGTATGCTGTATATTATATTACATAAATGCACAGTTTATTCTGAATTCCAATTCCAATTGAGGAGGAGTAGGAGAAGAAGCAGCGAGAAGGTGGATTGACGAAAAGTTTGATCAATCTCTGTGAAATTGTATGTCAACTCGGTCAATAAATAATCTAGAAACAAGAAACAAGTCACCAATTCAACATTTCCTTGGTTTCATGATACACATTTTACTACATTGTGAATTGTGACATATGTATACAAAACACAAATGTATCACAAAATGGTGTACATAATGTATATGTTATGTGTATTATGTATTGCGTATGCTCACTATAAAGCACGTACACCATACATCATCATCATCATACATATTGACATAGATGAGACGAATCAGAGAGAGAGAAAGAGAAGGCAGAGACAATGTAAAGTAATTTCGTTGTCATCCACGGGGAACTCAATCTAATCGAAGCTTGGAGAATTTACTATTATTATTATTATGGTCGTTTTACAATTGGAATTACACAACCAAGAACAGCATTGCTATTTGGTATTTTGAATTTACCTCTATTATTATTGTACGGATTACGGATATGCTTCAACAGCATAATGCGTAATAATAGTAATAATAATAATAAGATTGTTTATATCTATAATGGATACTTGCGTTTTCATTTTACATTATTACATTATTACATTACTAACTACTCAATCCCTCAAAACTCACTACCGTGTTGACTGTTGACTGTTGACATTTCACCTTTGCATATGAATTCACTACTTACAGTTGGAGTCCATTGGATTTTGGAATAGTTCATAGTTCGAAGGATAAGTGAAATATCCAAGTGAACCTCCTCTGATTCTAGTTTGCGTTCTTGTGGTTTGCCTGCAGTCTGCAGTCTAATCTTTAATGTATAAAATAAATCAAATTTCCTTTTGATTCCTCCACCTCTTAGAATTCAGAATCATTTCCTTCCTTTTCCTCGTATTCGTATTCCTTTTCGTATGATTATCAATCATCATAATTCATAATAAATCTGTAAGTACTTCAGTATTCTGGCTTTGGGTGTCGTTAAAAAATACATACATGTATGAATTAAATATTTGGATAATAGATAATACATTTCCGAAAAATGACCAATAGTCAATTTCTTCAATCTCAAATCTCAAATGTTAAACATGAAGCATGTCAAATCTTATTGTCTTTGGGCTCTTTTTTTGTTATTGAGGATTGAGGATATGCTAAAGCCTTAAAACTTAAAAATAGGCCAGACCAATGCAGTTGTGATAGTAAATTGTAACCTTAACTTAGTTTTTGGACTATTCTATTTTACACGTTAAATATTGAATGCTGAACAGTGAGAATATGGGTCAGAAAAAAGTGATAATTATTACAATAAAAAATGTATGCATTGGTTCGACTTTCATGCCTCAAAATATTAAAGCATGTGCAATGTGCACATGAAGTCAAACAAATAATAACAATGGCAAATGCTAATACGTGATATGATGTATAATATTTAATGTGTCACTCCAGACTCTAGACTGATGAAGCTGATGATAGTAGCCACAACGATTGGTATAAATAAATGCACAATACCTTAATTTCGTCTAATATTCTTTTAGCATTATTGTTATACAAGATAAAAGACAAGACACAAACGTCAATTGTCAAGTATCAATAAAAATGTGCATACTGTGAATTGTGAATTGTGAATGAAATACATCATACATCACACATCACCCAGTCCCAGTCCCAATCATGTAATAATAATTAATAAAAAATAGTTTAATTTTCCAAGTACACAAAAGACACCTTTTGCATTGGTTTTGGTTTTAGTTTAGCACACATGTTCATGTTCATATTGATATTCGTCGTCATAATACACTGACAGAATTATGTATCTGCGTGTGTACTTTGTACTTTACTGTGTGTACTGTGTATTCCTTTCTCTCATTTGTGAACAATGGAGGGGACAACCTTCAGATCTCATCACATTACATTACAGTACACTATACGCTGTACACTATTCACTAAACATGTACGTACATTATCAAGTTGGAGAAAGAAAGAGACTGAGCAAATGACAATAGCTCAAATTACGTTCGTCCCTCTCGATCCCTCTCTCTCTCTCTTTAAAGTAAAAAACTTAATTCTAATCTATTTTATTACACGTTATGTTGAATGTTGATACATATAAATAAATAAATAAAGCTCATGTCTCATGTCTGATCTACTATACTCAAGACTCTAGATTATAGTCTGACATTTTGTGCTGCTAATTCCTATTTAAAGCCATAGTCATAATAATATTATGATAGTACTTGCAGTTTTGAGTTTTGCATACATCTACAATCTACATTGAATACTCTTCATTTGTCCCATGTTACTCCAATATTTAAGGCTTATGCATACAGCTTTGAAAAATTGACACAACACACAGGACACACAATGATATGCACTTTAATTTGAAATTTGGAATAGATACTTTGGTTTTGTATGAACAATGAACAGTGAGCAGGCTGCCTAAGCTTGAGATTTGAGACTTGAGGCTTTTGTGTAGCAAAACTCAAAATAATCCCTTTCTATAGATTTTTCTTCTGCGTGTGTATGTGTCTTTAAGTGTTTGTGTATGAAAAAAAATGACTAAAAAGTAAAATTGTGGCCCCGCTACGCTTAATTTGTCATTTCAATTGTTTGACTGTAATGCGTTTGCAAATGTAAATGCAAATGTGAATGTGAATGCAGAGTACACAGATTAGGATGTAATTGGAATATTAATGTTCACACAAGCACATTTATAACATGTAACATATGATCAAGTCAAGTCAACGCAAAATCTTGAGTCTAGAGTCTAGCGTCTTGAGTCTTGAGTTTAATGAGTTAATTATTATTGTACAGTTTTGCGTTGTGCGAGTTGCGAGTGGAGTGGATACTTAAAAATAAGAAAAGATATCATTAACATGCAACATGTACAAGTAAGCAATATTCATAAGACACAAGTCACTGCTCATATGTTTTGTTTTGTCTGAGGTCTGAGGATTATGTGTGTAATGAAATGTAGAAGCTCATGATTCATAATAAATGTCTGTGCACTACCAACATAAGTACTAGTATTTAATATATTATGCGTGTGGCGGTGCATCGTCAATCCTCTGAATATGCAATATTCGTATTCCTATTTTGTATTCGTGAATGTGTTTCGAGTTTCGAGTTGTGAGTAGTAAAATTTGCATGCAAAATCCTCTTGTAAATGTATTATGCATTATGTGTACATTTGTCTAGAGCAAAAATCTATTGATTTGGTTCATGTAAATCTGCAGTACATTATTGTTGTTGTTAACTGTTATTATGTGAATGTTTATTTGTCAAATTTGATGTTGTTGTGATTGAAAGACATTTAGCTGTTATAATGCACATAATAATAATAATAATAATAATAATAATAATAATAATAGAGAAACAATAAAGATTAGCATTTAAATCTCATACTTAATGTGTATATGTACTTATACGTAAACTCAATGATTGACGTAAATTTGAGCGAAGCAATTATTAAACACGCTCAATACACAATACACAAAAGTTAAACAAAGTGCTCTGTATCTACCGTCTATCGTCTTTCTTTTATACAGTCTATGAATATTACTATTGATTATTGATTATTGATCTACTTAAAATTATGAATAATATTGTACAGATGAAGTGCTTGGTAAAAAAATGGATACAGGCTTCACTTTTAGTCCAAATCTGTGAATCAAGCACATGATCTTTCTCTTCAATAAAAAATTTAAGAAGATCTGACTTCGGACTGTAGGCTCGAGACACTAGACACGAGCTGTACAACAAACAACAATTGAAATGAGTGTTTTACTGATCAAGTGATCGATAGAAATTCAATGTTGTAGAGATCAAATCTTAAATCAACATCATGTCTCGCGAATATTATACAAATTTCAATAGTCCATAGTCGATACACTTGAAGTTCAGAAGCGGTGTAAATTTTATCTCGTGACACCTTAAAGATTTCAAGTTAATGCAGTGACATTTCAAGTCAAAACACAAAACACAATATTTTATATCAGATCAGTAGTGAATCCAACTATTTTGAATGTACTGAAAGTTGAAAAGTACAAGAATTTTAATGTTTTCGATTAAATTGGGAGTTGCTCTTCACTCTCGGAATTTGGGTCTGGGTGAAATATTTTTTTTCTGGGAGGGATGTAGTTTATTTTTAATAGAATTGACTTGAAAAATTGATTCTTTTGCATACTCAATACTCACAACTAACAATTCATAACAGTAGACAATGGAAATTACTATATTTATATTCATTCAATTGAAGGATGAACACATTTAAACTATCAAATATCAAGTTTGAAGGGTCCGCGTAGCACAAAATACAGAATACAGATCACAAAACAGTGCTGCGTACATTTGTAAAGTGCATTGAGTAGCCTTGAATCAGTTTTAACGGTCTCTCTCCATTTCTTTCTCAAATTTACTCTGGCACTTTATTTATTGTTTTCCACGGATGGATGATGTATCTGTATCTATCGACATGTACGTTGTACGTTGCACATTGTACAGTGCCTGCTGTATGTGTCTATATCCATCTCTATTTACTTGGGAGATCTCTATTCACTTAGGAGATCTCTATTCTCTATACTCTTGAGCGAAACAATGGGATTTTTACAAGTTGAATTCTCAGATCGTGGGCGTGTAATGGATAAAGAAAAGACTTGTTTTAAGTCTCTTTTATCTCGTCTCTCTTCTCTCCTCTCTTCTTGATATTGTACACTGAATATTGTACTTTGTGCATGTTACTGCTTCATCGGGAATTGGGAACTCTCAACTCTTGTACATGTGCATTTTTCAATTTCCTCTCGAGTCTCGAGTTTCTGTAAACATTGCACAATCAATATTATGTCTTTGTACTTTTTTGTACTTTATAATTTGCAATGAAAAATAACAACCCGAATTACGAATTACACTATATGTACAATGTACACACTAGACACTGACATGAATAGAAAAATAAGGTACAGAAAATTCAAATCCAACACAACTTGAGAATTTTGTCAAATATTCCTCTGCAAAAATTAGCTAAAATTCATGAAACATGCACAATATTGATTTTGCGGTACATCAATTATATTTGTATTTCAGTACTTCACACAGACTCAGATCCTGCAAATAGTTGCTGGTTAATTAGATCACAATACCAAATACGCAAAATTTATTATGATGATGAATGAAGTGCAAAATTAAAAATATTTTTCATATTCAATTCCAATCAATTCAAAATTCAAATCTTTTTTTTTTATTAAATAGAACTGAACTGCCCACAGCTAAATCTAACATAATACATAATGAATGATCTATAATAATATGCAATGTGCAGTGTGATACAAAAAACAAAAGTAATTAAAACGATCCATTTTGCATTTTATAAAAACAGAAATCTTTTCAATAGATCACAAGTTGTCAATTTTCAATTCAAATATTCAGTTGTCAATACCAAGTTGTGTTTGTTAATTAAAAATATAAAAGCTACTTGAGACAAAACACTTGATGAGAGTTTGAACTATATTTGACGTTTATAATAAAAAATCGCGAGCGTTTAGGTTCATATCTCATATGTACATCTGTTGTGATGTGCTATGATTCGATATTCGATATGGCATGTTTTAATGTTCAATATTCTTTAAAGCTGATATAACAGTAATGGAATCGAATTAAGATTTAATGAGAGTATCATTCGTATGTATACTGTGTAATGTGTCACGTGTATAAAGTATAAGGTACTACAGATGACAATGTGAACTTAAACTTGAAGCTAGAAAGTATAATATTATTATATTATAATTGTAATACAAGTTGGACTTGCTTTTTGTAGATGAGTTTGATGTTAATTAAAAATTAAAAGGGAGGCTGTCATACTTGATCTTAAGACGTGACATTGAAGCTAATGCAATTAAAATAACAAATGTATGAGTAGATATGAAAAGGGACAGTCCAACAAGCAACAAGGAAGAAAAAACTATACATTCTACGTTGTACGTTCTACGCCGAGTACTGAATCATTTACAATATGCAACGCACAGTGTACATATGAATCAGACAAATACTTTTTTCCTTTGATATTTGTCTCCAGTTTTAAAATTGTCTTTGACTTTGTCTTTGTCCAGATGTATGATAAATTATAAATTGTAATAACATTGTTTGGAATGGGGAACATCCTTATGAACTTGAAACATGAAGTACCATTTCAAAGGGCGACTAGATTTATCGTTATTGAGCATTGATCATTGAGCATGTGGCGTATGTCGTATGCACGGAAACATTCAACGACAGTCGTGCTTACAAAGTAATGATAATAATAATAATATTTAATAATATTCAAGAATAATGACGAATGAAGATCAAAAGAATGTGCATGTATGAATTTATTGATTTTTGATTTTCATTAAGATTGTTGTGGACCACACAGAGTGGATTTGAAACAACATCCGGATTCTTTTAATATTGAATATTGAATATGACAACAATACAAATTAAATGCTACATGACAAAGCATAAATCTTTCTCTTTAGATTAGAGGAGGCTCTCTGTGAAATTATTGCGTGCTGCACCATTTTAATTGTCAGTGACTATCACAATCTAGCTATCGGTCTAGTAAATATTAAATCCATCTATTCTCTACTATTATTATTTATTATAGCTTTAGACTGTACACATGGAGTTTTGTAGTTGCTATCGATCTGGAATGTAATTCAGATATTCATTTTACACCATGAGCTATGAATATTCAAAGAGATGATTAATCTCATTAATTATTGTACAATAATAATAGAGGACGGTTTAGTAAATCACAAATTAGAAGTACCATTGACTACATATTGAACGTTCAACATTAGACGAAAGACGAAAGACAAAAAAATCAAACCACAAAGGACAAAAGAATCTTACCAACAAGTTTCAGTTTCAACCTGTTTTCTTTCTCCAGCCTGTTCTCAGATCTCAATTACACTTTTTCACAAGTTTTTTCTCCGAATACTTAAACGGATAAAAAATACGCACTCACTTTCAATTTTGCTCTGATCTCTGATTATCGTAGATTATGTTTTTTTCAGCTTTTCCAGACAATTTATCCAATTATCCTAAAAAACTCAATATCCAGTAATTGATCCTCTTTTCATCTCTGCATTATGAAATATAAAGCGTTTATCTTCATATCATCAAAAAAGTGCAGTTGTTTTGAATTATCCGTTTATCGTCCCATCGGTAATAGGTAATAGGAGTTTAGTGATTACTGTCAAATCCCATTAAATTAAAATGGAGGACTTTTTTATGTTTATTATCAAGTATCATCAATTATTCAATTTAAAAAATTGCGGTATAGTTTACCCCTTTCGTAGCTCACGAGGATTGAGGAAGAAAAAAAACTTACATGTGCATGAAAATGGTAAACAAAAAGTTGCACGCTGAATCTTCGGCATAACTTCTTTGTCTGAAGAATGAAGCAATGCGAATTTGCAACTGGCAACTGGCAGATAACCTTTTTTATTCTGTGTGGTGTAGAGCAGCCGATTCAAATTAATTATTTTCCATATAATGAATAACGTACAAGTTAAGAAATGAGGAATGAATAGATGTCCAATATTCAATACCGTGTCGTGTGTCGTGCTTGGGAGAAAGTAATCCGCACACAGATAAATTATTTGGATACGGATATTTGTCTTATATTTTACATTTATCTCTTATTCGTAACAAATAAACATGTACTGTACAAACACATGAGAGTTGAGAGTTCCTGAGATCTGAGAATTTGTAGGAGGTCGGAATCTGTCATATTTCATAGTAGTACAGACTACAGACTCATATATTTTATTCAGTGAAAGATACATATTGTAGAGGTTTTTCATTTTTCATGCTATAATCTAGAATAGTCATACTGTGTGTTTGTCTATTTGTCTGTGTCTGTGTTCTGTGTGTTTGGTGTTTTGTGTTTGAATGATCAAGGAGAAAAAGGAAGTACAAGAAATGTGAGTACTATTTCTTGGACTATTACGTGAGACATATGAGTCTATAGTCTGTAACACATAACACACATTTTATATATAAACCATAAATAAAGGAATTTTTCACTTGGTCAAATGGACAAATGGTCAATATTCAATATGTGATAACAGATAACAGGCAACACCTACATCTCACACACATATTGTATTATGTACATGGTATATGAACACATCTTCTGGCTGGTGTTATTGTTCTCTCGTGAGAAATTAGTTGTTATTAATTTATTATGTAGCATGTGTGCAAGTGTATAGGATCAAAATGCAATAAATTTCAGAGTTCCCAATGAGCTTGTGATTTTTTCCTTGAGGTCTGCAAACTGCAAACTGCGTACACTACTAAACTATTGGTTCAAATTTCAGAAATTGATCATTGATCGTTGATTTGTCCATGGATTATGGATACGCATTTTCATACCTAATTCCAATTTCAAATTTCTTATAAGACATCGTACACATGGTTTGGTGTTGAATGTTCCATAACTCAATCCAAGTCAAATCAAACATCAAACCAATGCTTTAAAAACATCACAAATCACATTAATCGCATCAAAAATACTAACTAGTGATTTGTACAGCAGAGAAGAGAGAGAATAACAAAGTGCTAATGATAGGCTTACCTTCACACAAAATTAAAATTATAACACATGCACAAAGCACAAAATATATGGACAGGGTTTGATTCAAAATTGTAGGAAAAATTTACAATGTACAATGGGGTGCACAGGAATCTCTGACACAACAAATGATAAGAATCATAATTATTATTATTATTATTATTCAGTTGTAGGAACTAAATAAAAACATGAGCGTGATCCGTGGTCCGTCTACTGATATTCCGGAAATGACTCGACTTGACTTTTTACATTTTACACCTCTCGAACCTCGAAATTCTATGACTTGTCTTGAAAATTATAGATCAAAAGAAAACAAAAGGTTCAAAATTTCAAATAAGGGTACATTTTAAATGAGTCTTACGGATCACGCATTATCTATTATTATTATGTATTAATGAAAACGTCCATTTGACATTTGATTTGCACCGAATACCGAATTTAATCTAGGAAAATTCTACACAAGTCTGTTTAAAATTTTGGCATTCTTTTAGAGCTTTGAGTGCCTATTTAAAGTGATATGAAGGCTTTTTTGGATTTTTGGCTAATTTTGATGTGCTCCCTTGAATTTTGAATTGTGAATAAGGCAAAGTTTACTAAAATTTCAGGGCAAGTTATTTTTTATAGCAAATAAATAACAAAGAATGTTTTATTATTGTGTAGTAGTGGTTGCTAATGATGCTTTGGTGTTGGTATTGCTATTGATGATGATGATGCGATTAGGATTCTGATTTTGTGATGTGAAATGATGAAGGGGTCAATTTGTCAAGATCCTGCTGAGTTGAGGCTGCCAATTAAAGTGTTCAGATGTGGAGAATAATAAAAGTTTTATTCGTGTAATTTTTCCATCACCTGTTATATGCCTGTTGCCTGTGTTAGCTCCTCTTTTCAGGCACGAACCTCCTATAGTACAAACATGTATTACATAAATGTATCACATGCATACAACATACAAACTGTACTTTATGTAACATAAAATATGAAGAAACACCTATAAAACTTATTTATCATGTATATTATACACACATAAAGTTACAACATGCCCAGTTTTGCATTTTTTAACCTTTCATCTTTCATCTTCATCATTCATTATTAATACTTAATGAGGATTCATTGAAAATCCTAGAGACTAGAGACTAGAATATAAAATTTATTTATTATCTACAATCTACAGATACAAAAAATTAGGAACATTTTGTATTTCTATTTCCATTTATTGATTTCCTCAGTTTTTCTTTCGATTGAATTATGTATATATATAAATTTAAACATAAATATAAAGCTGAAAAAAGAAAACTGCTTTTTTTCATTGATGAGTGATGATGAGAGAGCTAATTAAGACAAAGTAAAGAAAAAAGATGAGTGAACACAAATCATAAGGCTGCTCAATGCTCAATGTTCAATGCTTAATCAATTTATTTTTAGACCGTGTGAAAAATGAAAAATGAAGGCAACATAGACTTTTGATAATTTATGCTTCAAAATTTACGGAATCTATACTGAATCTTCTATTTGAATCTACTGTTTGATATTTGATTATCAATTATCATTTTATATTGAAGATTGACCCATCTTCTGCTTTCTGGTTTCTGGCTTCTGGCCTTCGTCATCTCTTTTATTTGATATTTGATGAATTAAAACAGATTTCATTTAAATTTGTCTACTATTGTAATCGGTAGATGCTGCAGCTACATAAAATATAAAAGCCAACAAATGAGAGAAAGAAATTTACAACGTTGATGGACGTCAATGAAAGAAGAACGGAGAGAGAGAATGATGATTATTACGCAATGATAAGCAATAATAGTTTATAGTTTATAGTAAATAGAAATAATGGCAGTAATGTTCAAAGCCTCCAGTCATCACTTTTGTACTGTGAGTTTATAGTTTTGAGTTTTGAGGTTCTACATTTTCCTATGTTGTCATACATTCAAAATTCAGAATCAAAAAGGAAGATGCAAGATGCGCTGATTGTTGATCGTAGTTCGTCGTTTTCGTTTTAGTTTGTAGGTGTTGCACAGTGAACAGAAATTAAATACCGTAAAAGACCAAATAGTAAGCCAGCTTCAAATAGTACGCCCCATATGGGCTTCAGCATTGCGTACATACCAAAGCTTCAAATAGTAGACCAGGTCTACTATTTGGTCTTTTACGGTACAACTAATTTGTACTAATAGCAATAAGAAATAATGTGATAATAATAGTCCAAGTCGATTTCGACTTGGATGCCGATGCCGATGCTCAATGAACACGCGGAATACATGTAATAATAATTATGATTATACCTTCCTTTCCTATCCAAATCTCAAGCTCAAATAAGTTTCATGGACTCGAGACTCTGTTTGTCTCTGCTCACAACTTTTGAGTCACAAGGAATTTTTCAAATATTGACAATAATTGTTACCTGTAACTGATGAGTTGCCCTTGAGAAACAAAGAAATGCTGATGGTACAAGACAACTGTAAAATGTACAGAGAGTACAAACTAAAAACAATATTAAAAATGAAGAGCATTTTTAAAATTCCAATTTCAAACGTTTCAATTTTCAATGTACAGTTTTGATAAAGGATCATGACTAAAATTCTTTTATATTTTTTTACTACAATTATCATGACTTATCCTATGTTTTTTTTTGTTCCTTACATTTGATGTTCAATCCTTCATAAAAAGGTATATGCTCCCTGCATGCTGTATGCTTTGTAGTCAAATCATTATCATTGTCAGTTTTGTTTTCATTTTCATTTGGCTTTTCTTAACTCTGAACAGCCTGATATTTATTTCATTTATTAATAGCAACAATGAAGCAGTAAAGCAGTGAAGCATATGTAGTTTTGTGATTTGTGATTGACAGGAAAGGATTTATGAATGTGTTGTAACAATATGAACGATCTTTTTTATTTCATGTCTATGTATTGACAATTGACAATGAATCATCATTGAATTACAATGGTAATAATATATATTAAAGTTCATTATGACTTTTCTTTTCGTTGTACATTGTACTTTATGATTCTAATTTCCCAGATTCAAGATTCAAAATTCAAGATCGTGCATTAGTCAAAAGTCGAACTAAATTTCTACGCACAATACAAAATGTAATTCAAGTGGTTATTTTCTACTGTATTTTCCAAGTTTAAATGTGTGTGTGGATTTTATGATTAGTGGTTATCGTTATAACTTTTGTAGAACAAGAATTAAGAATACAGTGGAATAAAAGAACCTTTACCTTCACTAAAGTCTGCGAATATTATTATTATTATTACACCCTATGTCAAATTATTATTATTATGATTATGCCTAAGAAATTCAGCTTAATGATTTCGATATAGAGAAAGAGCAAGAGAAGTAGAAATAGAAATAATGGAAAATGGAAATGGAAAAAAATAAGTTTGGCTCGGAAATGACCTTTAATTAGATCATTTAGTATGGTACTTTTTTCTCTTTGCCCAGGGCTTCCTATTCACTCTGTCTCATGTCCCGTGTCTCATTAAACAGTGCAATATCACGTGGAGTGTGGATTGTGGATTATGGATGAACAAAGTACAGAGTACAAAGTGCACAGAAGGATAAAAGCAAAAGGAATCACAATCACAATGGTCATTTTATTTTAGCTCATGTCATCTTACATTATGATCCTATTTGGACTTGGATTTAGATTTAGTTTTTTTTTTGGGCTCTCCCTTGAAGCTCGAGGCAGATGGAAATTATCATGGGCAAGATTTTGCACATGAAAATACAATGTACAATGTAGGGTACAGCTCGGTGAAAAAATATTATGATAAATTCAATCCTTTATAAGGACTTTGTCTTGAGTCTTGCATCTTGTCTTTTGTGTGTGTGTGATGATAGTCTAGTCAAAATAAATACCGTCGTCATCAAAAAAGGTATAAATGATATTCTAAATGTCCAGTGTAAAGTGTAAATAGGCTAAGTTCAAGCCAACTTCAACTTCAAATCTCAAATCTAAGATGAAACTAGAAACAGGGCTGTCGGCAATGCGTGGAGTATTGTACATTGTGCTCTACTTCATCACTATCATTAATAACTCTTTAGGAAAGGACGCCACACACATTCCATTCCACACTCGCTATTCCTTTTTCGCTTTCAATTTCAATCGCATCGAATACTTGACTCTTGATTCTTGATACAAATGAAAATGGAATTGTGAATGGACCTTTTGTAATTGACTGTTGACTGAGCGGTGAATACTGAATGCGTAGCTTTTCAATGATCCTGCGGCATCAAGTATTTAATTGAGGATTATTTAATCATACCAGTCTATTTTCCACTAGACGTTTTGTGTCCACACAATACATTTACCTACCCAAGTTTAGAGTTGAGAGTTTAAGAGAGGAAGGGATATATCTTTGGATCCTAAATTCGAATTCGAATTTGTCGACCTCCCTGCTAACTGCTAACTTTTTACTGTTCGTATAGAAAACAAAAGTAGAAACTTGATGCTGTCAGCACCAAGTATATTTTCCTTTTGAATTTTGACATGTTATGACACGTGTACCACACATATTATTCTTGGTTTTATTTGTCCTTCTCATTTTTCTATGGATCCATCATCCATAGAAAAAGCATTCAGTATTCTGTCAACAGTCAACATGCTGTCAATTTCAATTTTCAATATTAAAATGCTCAAAAAGTAAAAAGTCATACTATATTTTGCTTTTTCTTATGTTACTGAAATTATTCATTATTATTTTGCTAAACCGCTGGTCTCTGGTTTCATCCTGTTTATTCATTCTCATACAGCGTTGGCTAAGTTCTGGATTTAAACTGATTAAATTTTTCATGTCGCGCGCCGAGTGTCGATTGTCCAATGCCCTTCGGTTCCTTGCATTTCCGTCAATTCATGACTCATTCTTTTATACCACAAACACCATGCTCATTAGTCTTACTCCTTCGTTTTTCGTTGTACTGTACTGATTGAGCTTATTGAATTGAATATTGAATAACAAGATTATGCAGATTGAATATTATTCAATATTCTACATTGCTTGACACAATGCTCAATCCTCAATGCACAGGCACATAGAACAGAGAATAGAAAATAGGGAATGCTCAGTATTCACTAGATAAGATAATGGAAGAGGAAATAGTCAACGGAAAGCGTACTTGCACATGCAGAAAGCAGCGTGTTGACTCACGATAAGATTTATCTAAGATTTGAGATACATTTTGATTTTTGTTTTTGATGTTTTGATCAAAGGACTAAGGTTGATCGGAAGCTTAATGGATAACGTATGTGTGATAGAGATTAGAAATAACAAACGGGAAACAAAAAATTTTGAATGTCAGCTTCAGCTCTCTTTAGTTCCATTTTGTTTTTTATTTTACATACATGTACAATTTACACAAGGCACAAAGCCCAAAGTGTATATATGTAAAACGGCTTTAATCAAAACACCGTTGTTCGTTAATTGATTTTTCATATGCTTGGTGGTTACTACACAAAAGCTCTCAAATTCTCTCGTTATTATCAAGTATCAAGTCAAGGAACTTTTGATTTTGATTTTTTTATCCTCCTTCTCCATTCTCCATTCATAATATTTGAATACACTACATTTCATTTGAAGTTTGAAGGTATGAGATATTAACGAGGCACATGAGACAATTCATTTCAATTTCAATATCAATACAACGAGTATTGTGAATTTAATGTATCTAGTATCTACGATAGAGAGAAAATTGAGTGGAAACATTTTCTGTACAAATTCAAACAAATTTAAAGCCTCCTTGCGCACTGTGATCTTTACAATCTTTGCGGTTTAGCATTGTTTGGAAAACGAAATGTTTTTTTTTTGTATTTATGAAAAAGCAATTAAATCACATGGTCAGTTTAGTTGGTAGTTTGTGGTTTGATTTGGTTTGTGGTAAATAAAATAGTAAATGCTGCATTTATTTACTCATTGGTCATTGCCAGGTTTTTTGCGTTTGTATCTTCTCAAATTGTTTCAGATTGAAAAGTTTTAGTATTGAAAAGATTTGGGTTGTTTTGCCAAAATCTAAACTTCCAAAATTCTCTATTTATTCTCCTTTGTACGTGACAACAACTTTTCAGTTTTCAATAACAAACTTGTTCTGATCCCTGAATACTTGCACTTTTTCTTTCCTTCGCCTTCACACACATGCTCTATGCTCTCGTTCACTCTTCACTGGCAAATAGAATGCAGTTACGGCCATTTCAATTTAAATGGAAACCGCAAATAGCCATACATTTTATAATGATTTTTTATTTATAATGAATAATGAACTGACCATGAAATCAGAGTTAATGTGTTTTCGGTAACTGCATAAAACATATGTCAATGTTCAATAACGGTGATCTTTGTAAGTTGTAAAATGCAAACTGTTATACATCTACGCACTTTTAACTGTTATGCTTCAAATATGACTCTAATTCACGTTAAGTTTGCCAATCCAGAATTAATGTTTATTAGGTAAAACGTAAAACATTAGACAGAAAAACCTAAATTGTATAAGCTAATTTTTTTGATTTTCAAGTATTTTCCTTCCTTGACTGTATTTTTGTGGCGTACAAGTAAATATTAAATATCAACCATCAACTATAATTTGTAATTGAATCCAGGGAAATGACAATGAAAGGGAAGTTCTGTATTCTGTAGTACTCAGTAGAGTTAATAAACAATAATAATAGCGCATCCAGTTGTGTGTTGTCTGCTTGATTTGGTAATAATATTACGGATATGGACATTAAACGCCATATAGTTCAAAGAAGAAATGAGATTGCGATACTTTAATTATTTTGGGAGTACAGGCAATAACACACACAAAAAGAGAGAGAGGCAGAGCCTGGTGATTTTCTATAATGTCATTGTAAATTGTAAGCTCAATGAGAGATAATTGATAATTTAGTAATAGTAATTTAAATTTTATTTTTATGTTACTATTAATTCATTGCAAGTTGCAGGAAGAAACGGATTCAATGAATACCTTTGGCTGGCTTCGTTTTCCCTGTTTGTAATAAAAAGCGCATAGTTTGTAAAAAATGGTGTGCATAATAATAAACATGAAATATATACATGAAATATACATGATATTAGTGCTAGAAGTAAACTTTAAGGATTAATCAACATGTTTTTCTATAGATGGTTTTACAGTTTTGAAATTCAAAATAAATAGCTATAGTTTGCATTCACCAAGATTCCTAAATTACGCTGCGCGTTTTCCTGGGCCATTTAAGTCCAAAATCAGTGATGTTGACATGAAATCAGTATATATCGGTTACGGCCAATCTTTTGCGCCCACTCACAGCTCTCTACAACGCTTCGTTGCTAAGATACAGGCAAAATAACAAGCCGTTGCTAACGCAACATTCACAAATCTATTCAAAGTTTAAAATGTCTTTCAAAAT
>JAQGBH010001985.1:0-27483 GCA_034698265.1 Sminthurinus aureus
TAGAGTGAGAAATCGATGAGGAAATAACAAGTAACAAGAACATGAAAACTCACACTCAATTTCATCTCCTTCCTCCAACCAAGATCCAGATCCAGCTCAGTTTAGAGTTTAGCTTACAAAATACAAAGAGAGAACGGGAGAGAGAAAAGAGACTTTTTCTCCACGACTCTTTGCACTCTCAACTCTCAACTCTCATGATTTGAGCCCAAATGTCGGAAAATCCTCTTTGACAAGGAACACGAGTATGAAAAGGACAAGGACGTAGTCAAAGTCTTCACACTCGAGACTCTAGGCTCCACATTCGACAGTCCACAATCCACACGGATGACAGAAACGTAGAAAAAAGTGAGAATGTGTGAAAATTGACAAGGAAATAGGACGTGGTGTGGTGTAAAATACCAGAGCCACAGAATCAGAATCAGAACAGGACGAAGAGCACACGTCCAAATTCTCAACGAGAGTAGATAAATGTACAAGGAATGTGAATGAGGATCCAGAATTCTGTTCCTTTTTTCTCTTCATGTTCTGCGTGCTGTAGAACTGTAGGACACCTCTTTTCCTTTTGTCACGTCTCTCTCCTTTTTACCAGTGTGCAGAATTTTGACGAGTTTTTTCCGCCACAGTCATTCCAAATTTGGATTTGGATTCAGCCGACGTCTGTTCCCTTTTCTCCCGTTTTGTACTTTGTACTTGGACAGAATGAGGATGACCAGAAGAAAGAAAAAGATAGGAAATCCCTGCTCCCTCTCATACATGTCATGTCTTGTCGAGTGTGTCATGTATTGAGCATTGAGCATTGAGCATTGACTCTGCATTCTCAATGCTCAATACTTAATACTACAGAAATACAGAAATATCTACAATCTACGCCATCCATTCTCATTCATTGACCAACAGTTGACATGCTAAAAACCCATAAGCGATAAACCGTCAGACATAGACAGCGCCCATGAAAATACATCTAATATCTGTACGCGTAAGCTGACGTGACTCTCTACTCTCTACTCAAATACATATTTATGCTCATTCACAATTCACAATACAAAATTCACCCTCTCTAACATTTTG
This sequence comes from Sminthurinus aureus, assembly GCA_034698265.1. Classification (NCBI taxonomy): domain Eukaryota; kingdom Metazoa; phylum Arthropoda; class Collembola; order Symphypleona; family Katiannidae; genus Sminthurinus; species Sminthurinus aureus. The sequence goes on from JAQGBH010001985.1 coordinate 1,069, forward strand.
TACACTCAACACTAAAAGCTCAAAACTCAAGACTCAAGGCTAAATCCAAAATACGGAAAGCTGGATGCTCAAAATGGATCGTATAAAATACAAAATGTTTAGAGTTTAGAGTTTTGAATTTTGAACGTGTTTGATGCTTGGTGCTTGTTGTATGAGCGAGACAAATGAGGTGTAATTTTTGTCAAATTTTATTCCGTTTGGGGTTTGGGTCCGGCTTAGTCCACAGTCCACAGACCAGAGACGAGAGAGAGTTGAAGAGATGACTGCAATTTATTAGCAGAGGACTTTGAGTTTTGAGTGCTGAGTTTAGAGTTTTGAGCAAAACTGGAATTTTTTCATGAGGGTGCAGCTAACAACAACACAGCAGAACAGAAGAGCGAACGACCAACACCCATTCATCCCTCAATACTCTACGCCACTCAAAACTCTAAATATTTTAGTTTTATGTTTATGTTCCTGTTTTGTCCTGTATCCTGTTCAGCACAAAACACAGAGCATCAATGGTGAAAATGGCATTTGCCATCCTCGTCATTTTAGTTTTCATTAGTTTTGGTCCTCTAAATTGTACAATGTACATAATTTTTGTACATAAATCTGTTTCTTCCCCAGTTTGCCCTTTCCTTTCCCTTTCTTTTCCCATCTTGTGTCATTTTATGTTATTTTTCTCCTCTCATTTTCTCGTCATCGTCATCATTCTCGTCCTCTTCAACCCACTATTGACTATGGTTCTGACTCTGGCTGTGATTCGGACTCGGACTTTGTGACAAGAAAAGTAGCCAGTTAATTTGAGCAATTTAGTGCTCTCAACTCCAACTCCAACTACAAATAGCAAATAACAAGAGAAGAGAAGAGAAGTGAAGACGTAACTCAGCAAAGCAGAACGCATATCAGAACACAAGCTGGCGTAACGACGATCTATGCAAACTGACAACTGTGCTCCACTCAAATGCCAAACTCCAAACTGGAAACTAAATACCACGTACAAATACAAATACAAATACAAATACGGAAGTACGGATTTCTCCCCTCCAAAACAAACAAACAGCCGGAGCAGCAGGAGCAAAAGAAGAAGACGAGCATATGGAGAGGAAGAAAACCCCATAGATTTCATTTTGTCATGTCTGGATTGGGAATTGTGGGTTGAGGATTTTGTGGATGGCAAATTGTCGAATGTCGAGTGAGTGAGTGAGAAAGGGAAAAGAAATACATCTTTACTTTTTCATCTCTGTGGATTGTGGATGTTTGGATGTTTGGAAGTTGGCAGTTTCCAGTAGACAAAGTAGCTTCGCTCCGTTCTTCTCATGTGACTTTATTCTTGGGAGGAAAAAGAGAGGAAAGAGAAAATCTGTCTATATTTTATTGCATGTATTGTGTTTCTGTTCCATTCTGTTCCATTGTATTGAATTGTGCGTTGTGCGGATGGAAATGACAATATGTAATGTGTGTCAAAGACAGTCAGTCAATTCCTGAATCTTCCTTTTCTTCCTTTTATAGCAGAGAGAGAAAATACCGCAACTCTCCTTCAGAAACAGACCAAACCCCAAACCTCGAACCGGAATCGACAGTCAAGATATAAACTCTGACTTTTGTGACTAACGTAAAACAAGTTCAAGTTTTTTCCAAGTGTTGCGAATCTCTCTCCGGGGTTTTTTTCTACATGAAATAGCAGCAGATAGCAGAGATCGCTTCTTTTCTTTTCTCTCTCTGTCTCTCCATTCTCCACTGCTGCCTTGTCACAATTTACGACTCGCGTGTTTCACAAAACATTTTATCGTCCTCCCAACACCGTGTAATCCCCCCCGCATACTCTGCTTCCTTCTCTTTGAACACACATCCTCCACACCACCAACCACCACCAACAACTAAACAGGAGACAAGAGAAGAGAAAAGGAAGAGGAACCTCGACAATTCGAGACTCGAGATTCCCTTCCTCTTTCTTCCTCTTTCCATGATCTTTTACACTTTAAGTGTTTATAAAATTTCCAGCCAAAATCCCAACCAAAAAACTTATTCTGTCTCAATTCTCAATTCTCCACTCTCAATTGGCAGTGCACTGCAGTCTCCAATCTCGAGTCTCGAATGTAGAGTTTAGTACATACTAAATTCATGCATCCTCTCGACTTTGGCTTTGGTTCTCTGTTGAATATAGACTGTAGACTTTAGACTGCAGAGACATACGCTCTATTTTTTCCTTGGACTATCTCCTCCACTAAAAAACTTTTTCTCCTTCTTCTTTGACTTTGACTGGGAACGTAACTAATGTTATTTGCCGTATCTTTTGACTCTGGCTTCTTCTCCCGTTCCACTCAGATTTGAGCAGGATCCTACATTCTAGATTCTAGATTCTAGATTCTCATCCTCTGCTTATTTCTCTTCTTCTTCTGCTCAATGCTCGTGTAGCTATTTCTCCGTCTTCCATATGCAAACACTTAGGCTGGAAATGTGGAAATGTGGGCTCGTATATAAAATACAAAATGCGTAGAATCCCTGTCTCTCGCTCTATCGTTTATTTTCTCCCTATTTTTTACATATTTCATATTTTGCATATTTAACTGCATGGAATTTGTAGTATGGCAAAGTGGAAAATGTGGGGAAATTGAAGACAATAAAAAATTATGTACAAAGTGTAGAATGTATAATGTAGTTGGATAATTTTACAACCCTCTTAATTTATTGTAAATTAACTTGATACTCGATACAAGTATTGTGGATGGCAAATGGTAAATGTTGAATCCACACTCCACACTCCTTCAAATTCACCCGCATCATCCCATCCAAAATTACAACAGTATCCACCATCATCATCATCATTGGCGTATCAGTATAAAGTTTGTGCACGTTTTGTACTTTGTACTTAATACTTTGTGTAAGTTATAAGTGTTGCAGGATTCAAAATTCAAATTTTGAACTCCTTAAAGATAAGTGGGGAGCGGGGAGATGCTAAACTAAAACTAACGCGAGAGAGAGATAAATCTCATAAATCTAGGATATAATCTCACATGGCTTACGGGGTTTGGGTTTTGTCATTGTAAAAATGGTACCCGCTTCTCTCCAACTTCCCGCTCCTCTTTTTCATCCTCATTTCTTCCGCCTTCCCGTCCTCTCTTTTTACCCATAATCGTATCTCTCAAACCAGCCAAAAGCAGACCAGACCAGACCAAAAGCCGATAGACAACAGAAATTAAGATCTCAAACGCAGGTCTAAATTTCGAGTTTTAAGCTTTGAGCTTTGCGCTTTGATTGTAGAGTATCAACATTTCCCATGCAGTTGCAAAAAGGAACCAACACATCCACTTTGATATCCACTTCCATGCACTATTGACAATTGACAAACTACAAACCAGGCACAATCCACACACAAAAGTCATTTGGTTCAACTCAAGACTCCAGACTCAGACTCAAAATTCAAGTGTCTCTTCTTTTCTCTTTGATTTTTTCCCTGCCTTATTTCACATGCAAAAGTTAAAAGTCAAATGTCAAAAGTCACGAGCCACAAGTCAAAAGCCAGAACCACAAAAAGAAAAAGAACAAGAAAAAGAATCAGAATCAAAGTTTGAGTAGAAAAGTTTTCCATTTGAAGCAGAATCAAAAATCAAACTCACTATTCACGGTGATTATTATTACTATTATTATTGCTCTGGAATGTGGAAAATGCGGAATATCAGAAAAATCTGGATGTAAAAGTATGAAAGACTGGAAAAATATGGAAAATATGGAAAGACTAGTCTTTGATAGAAAAACATAAAATTTCTATTTCTTCCTCCTTTTTTCCTTCTTTCTTTCTTCTGCAGCTCCTTTTCTTTTCTCTTTAGACCTTTTCCATTTTCCATTTCCAATTCCAATAATATATCCACAATCTAGAATCTAGAATCTAGATTTAGATGTGCATGCTCGTATTTTTTGTGGCTAGGCAAAAAAATTGTTGGAATCCGCCAAAGTCGAGTTCGAGTTGTGTTTACTACACTTTCCACAGTGTATTACTTTGAGCTTTGAGCTTTGAGCTTTGAATGTTATGCAAATGTTATGCAGTCTATGCACATTATACATGCATGTACATTGTGTGTTGTATGGTGTGTGGAATATTGAGACCGAGAATGAATAGAAGATAATTTTATGCTCACGTGCATACGGAATATTCTATACAGAATCAGACAGATACTCGGTATTCTGTATTCTGTCTGTCTAATGCAACTCGTGATTTTCCACTTTCCACTATAGAATGAGCAAAAAGAAAACTAACTAAAATGAAAAGAAAAAAAATGGAAAAGGTCCCGCTCCGTCGTCGTCTTATTCTTCTTCTTGTGCTTTTTATTTTTTCCCTCCAACTTTTAACCTTTCCACACGGAAATAACATGACAGAGAGAAAAATAAGGAGATAGAATCCACATTTTGTGTGTACAAATAAACTCCATTTAAAAGAGGAACGACAAAGAAAGGAAACTGCATTATTGGCCATATCCTTGAGCTTTATTAGCTAGGTTATTCTATCCTCAATTCACTCGCTCGTTCGCTCGCTCAGTCACTCAGTCACTTTGCCTGTACAACTTAGAAGTTGGAAGTTGACTTGAATTTCCACAAGTCAAATACAAAATAGAAAATACGAAATGGAAATACAAATAACCTATAAACACACACATGAAAATGAAATGGAGTTGAAAGAGTTGAGTGAATGAGTATGGAGAATTGAAGAATAAAAAGTCAAGAGTCGAGAGTCAAGAATTGGTTGGTTGGTGGTAAAGTAAAGTAAAGATAACTGACAGTTTGGTCCGTGTCTCTGTTTATTTATTTATTCTACTTTTCTAATTCTCCGTCTCATTCTCATTCTCTCTACTGTTACTGGTTGCTGGTTAGTGGAAATGAGTTCATTTTCCCATTTCCATTTCACGACGTGTCTTCCTCCTCCTTTTATTTCTCTACTTCAACTCTCAAGCCTTTTCCACATCCAAAACTCCAATAGCAATAATAATAATAGCTGCGGTTTGACTCTACTCTGAATTCTGAATTCTGATCCACCCGCAATTTTATCCACGTCTCTTTAACATCCACGTTCTACATACAGACTGCAGACTGCAGAATGTACATGTGAGCATAATCTCCTCTTTTTACTCTGGATTTATTTATTGGATCAAATCCACACCAAATGGAAATACAATATGCAATTCAATCCAGTCCAATCCAATACAATGGAAATTCAAATGGAGAAGCAAGAGCAGAAACGGAGAATGAAAGGGAATGGGAAGAAAGAATTATCTCCTGTCTTGCCTCCTCCCTTTCCATCTAATTGTCTCACATCCTTCCTTCCTTCCTTCCCATTCCAGTCCACCCATCCACATCCACTCATTCACAATCCACAATCCAGACCAACCGACAACTTACAAACGACAACACAAACCAACCCAAGCCAAACCAAAATAAGAGACAAACAAGGAGAAAGTATTTTCATTTGCAGAAACAATTCATTTTATTCATTTCCCATTTCAATGCTGCACCCTGCAGACGGCAGACTGCACACTTTATTCTGCATCACATATCACACACGTCCAATCCAAACCCCATGAAAATTCCAGCTCAGATTAAAATTAAAGACTTTGTTCACTCTTGAATAATTAGCTGCATCTTTTCTATTTTCTATTTTGTCTGTTGTCTTTTGTATTTTGTATATTTTGTGCATTGCGCATTTGCATTTGTAAATAAAAAGGCGGGAAGAAGCCCTATTTATTTATATCACATTTATCTATATGCAATTTCTGTCTGGAGTGTGGAACATGCCCGTTTTTTATCACTATCATTATAAACAAATGTGGAGGATATAATTACAAATTACAAATTGCGAGTGAAGGAAGGAGTGGAAAATGAGAAATGTTGATCAAATGTCAAAGTGAGTAAATAGTGAACGGAGAACGGCGCACGATGCACGATGCACAAGAGAGAAGGAAGAAAGAGTGATGGAACAAATCATGAGCCATCAACTCAAGTCAACTCAACTCAGTTGGTATCGTATCCTATTTCAAGCTATGATAATAATAATAATAATGATCCTTTCTCTCCAGCAAACAGCAAATAGCAATAGCAAATGGAAAATAGACGGAGACGGAACGGAACAAATGACCAGTTTCATCATCAGAAGCAGAAGTGAGTATAGACAACAAACTGGAGACTGTAGATTGTAGATTGTAGATATTGTACAGCAGATAGTGGAAGGGTAGCACACGCCATTCTCCACTTTCCTTCTCTTTGTCTTTGTCTCTGTTGATTTCCTTTTTCCTTGTGAAAAGTGTAAACAGACCAGAAAACAGAAAAGACGAGGGAATTCTTGTTCTTCTTTTTGTTCTGCCGTAGACGTATAAAAGTCAAAGAGCGTTAAATGGAACGGACAGAAAGACAAAAGGAAAGAAAAAGGAGAGAGAAGAAGAGAGGAGACGAGAGAGTGAAAGAAGAGATTTTAGATATTTGATATGGCAGATTCCTCAATCCTGAGTGCGAGACACACACACAAACAGACAGAGACAGAGAGAGAGAGAGAAATCCGAGCCCGCTCATCACACATGATGCAATAAAACATGTAGAAAATACACTGGAATTACAATGTACAACTGTAAATTGTAAGTGAGGACGGGTGTGAATTCCGCTAACTTGTAAATGTACAAAAATGTTGAAGCTGGAAAATGGAATGAATTGAATTGAGAATGTAGTTTTTTAGCCCGTGCTCATTGTTCAACTGATGCATAATTTACCCATTAAACAAAACCACCGCAGCCACACTACAAACTTTACACAAAGAATATAGAGGAGAGTGGAAACTTGAAGAGGCATGAATTTTTGTATTTGGGTTTTGGTTTTTGGTGACACTTTGGCGTCCTCACTCTTGTCCCCTGTCCCATGTCGTGTGTCGTGTGTTTCATCCTCTGTACAAAAGTGTTGTGCTGCTGCTGCTGGGTGTTGTGTGTTGTGTGTTGCAGGCTGCATAAAAGAGGATTTGACTTGGGCCAGAAGGAGGAATGAAGCTGTAGGTAATTAATTGCTACCGTTTTGGCTGCTAATAGTTGTAATGTGAGCTCTGTGTCGAGTGTCGAGCTATTTCCCACATGGAGCATAAATCTCCCTCCATTCCCATTTCCATTCCTCCTTCTCCTAAATCCGTACAACTTGACAGCAAATAGCGAACAGTACACTGAACAGTACAAACTACAAACTACACACAAAATCATGCTCAATTCCACTCTCAACTTGAATCAACATGAACATGAACATGAACATACGTACGAGAATTTTTGACTTTGCTCCTGCATTTTTCTACTCTCTTTACTATACACTCTACTCTCTGCACATGAAAGGACTAAAATCTAGAATCTAGAATCTAGAATGCAGTTTGTACGCAACGAAAAATTCCCCACGTTCGATGTTGTGCATTCTGTACTCTTTGTAGATTTTGAACACTCTACACTGTAAACTCCAGTCAGTTGACTTGAGCTGAGCTGAGTTGAGGATGAAATCCCAGAGGAGGAAAAAAAGATGTCGAGTGTGTAGAAATAAACTGAGGGATCCCGCCCTCCCGCATCATCCACTTGCCTTTGATATAGATAGACACTTTGGAAACTGTAATAAAAGTCATGAAACATGATGTCTATGTCTTGCTCTGCTTCCTCTCCTGCTTTTTCCGTACATGAAAAATCCCATCAACTATCAAGTATCAACGCTAAACTCTAAACGCTAAATGCTAAATATTATGTACAAATTACAAATTACTCAACTACTCCTCCATTCAACATTCAACATTCTACATTCTACATCCAAGACAAGTCGATATTTTCCACTGACATTTTAAATGAATCAAGAGCTCAAGTCTCGAGTCTCAAGTTGCAAGTTGGAGGTTGGCGGTTGAAAGGTAGAGATTGGGATGAGTAATAGTGCATAATACAGCATACATCTTACTTACGGTTTATGGTATTTACTATTTACTCCCATCACTTTTATATCTCTGTACCCGATATTACACATTTATTACATAATATATCTCAAATCTCAATGTTGCATTACACAGTACACATTACATACAACGTATAGAATAGAGTCCAGATGAGTTGTTACATGTTACACTTATCATCATGACGACGATAGCAATGACGATGATGATGATGAAATAAGCCATTTTATTCCAGCCGCCCGGAGATTTTGCTCCGACGAGTAATTAACTGCCGTGTACGTACAGCTCTAAACGCTCTTTATCATCATCACAATCACAATCGCAACAACATCATCAGCATCAGCAGCATCGCCATTGTCATGATATTACATGATTTTATATGATATTATATGATATTCTTTGATATTATAGGCCTCTTCGTACTTATCTTATTATTATTGCATTACACCATGAACATGATGATGCATTAGATTTTATGTAGGCTGTCGGTTGCCGGTTGCTTGTTTCTGGTTGCTGGTGCTACCCGCACCTACCAAAAATGAAATAGCAATAAGAGCAATAGAAACACATCGTGTGTATCCTGTATCTCGTATCTCGTATCTAATCCCTGTAATAACCATCAACCATCAAGCATCAACCAAAAGCCTACACTCCACAACCGAGGCAACTAGGCCCACTGTTCAAATAATAATAATAATAATAATAATAATGGTGATATTGCTCTGTTATGATACTTGAAAATCTCTCTCCTCAGTTTTATTACAGGTGGAGTGAAGACCGAAGAGCAGAGAGCGAGTGGAGAGTGGAGCACGTAGAAAAGTCAACTTAATTTATGAGCACACAATCAGTCCAATAAATAACTCGGTGTACATGGAAAATACAAATAGAACCCGCAATTTGTTCGTCACTCTTTCCCCATCTTTTTGTGTGGTAGTTTGTGTGTACGGTGTGCGGTGGTTCCTGCTCTATGCTCTATGCTCTGTATTGTATTGTGTATGACCCATAAAATAAAAAAACGTCTAGTTTCTAGTTTCTAGGTTTTAGTTCTTTGGAGGTCCCTGGACGGAAAAATGTCTACCAATATTTATCAAGAGAATACAGGGCCCAGAGACTGGAGACCAGAGACTGGAAACTGGAGATTAAGTGTAAATGGTAAATAATGTAAAAGTGCTTAACAAAATAATTCTGGGGATTATATCTAAATAAATGAATAGAGTTTGTTTCGACAGTGTAATAACAGTGCCCGTTTCATTTCCCCTGTATTTTCTATCTTGTGTTTTATCCCTGTACATTTACATTCATTCATCATTCATCACGGATCACGGTTCATGGGTCAAAAACTCTAGACTCGGGGATTGGGAATTGAGGATTGAGAGCTCATGAAAAATTAATAAAAGAGCAATTTGAATAGGAAAATTGCGCCGTGACTGTATGAATATGAAACAGTGTATAGATCATAGTTTATAGTTCCAGGATCCAGATGCCATGTGTGCTCAATGCTCATTGTTCATTTATTATTTTAGTAAGGGGACAATTTTTAATCTCCCTCACAATACACAATACAAAACGCAATATGCACATCCCAAACCAAACACCACCACAACATCACACTCAAACCTCTAAACTCAAAACTAAAACTCACAACCGGTTCAACTTGACTAAATCCATGAGGAAAAAAGAGCCGGGATTGAGAAGAGTTTTGAGTTTTGAGTTGTGTTGAGCTGACTGCCAAACCAAAATCCTCATCACCATCGCATCGCCATTATCATTATCATTATCATCATCATGATGCAGTAATAATAAAGTATGGAGTGGATAGTGCTGGTTGATGTTGGATAGTTTGATAGTGTGGTTTGCCGGAGGCGGATGAATATTTGATGGATAGAGACGACACATGATAAAATAACAAATGTGTATGGAGTATGGACAATGGACATGAGAGGAGAAGAGAGAAGAGAGACACGAGGCTGAGGCAGCAGGAGGAGCAGGAATATTTACAGGGACATTTTGTCTCCATCTCCTCGTCTCTCAACTCTCAATAAACATTCTCCATTCTCCACAGCAAAGGAAGAAGAAGAAGAAGAAAAGAAGGAGAGGGAGAAGAATGTGTATTTAAAAGTGACTGGTGTGATTGGACTGGATTGTGGGAGGCTGAGCTGACAGAAGAGACAGAGGAGACAAGGGACAGTGACGGGCATTTTCAAACTGGACATTGGACATTGGACATTCAATAGTCAATGATGGTGATGATGATGATGATGATGATGCGGAGACTTCATCAAGCTCATGATCATGACAGTGTAAAAGTTGAAGTTGATGAAGATGAACCGAGGAGAGCCCCAGAACCTAGAACTACAGTGGAATATGCACAAGAGTCAATTTATATTATTATGCATATTATGCACATTGAGCATTGAGCCATTGTCAACCGTCTAGTCGCTTTTATTATGTACAAAATGTACACTCAACACTCGCCACTCGACACTACAGAATATAGAATGGAGAATACAGACATTTATGAAGGAGTGAACTTGTCTATTGTTAACAGTTCTTGTTCTGTAAATTAGCGGAACAGTCCAGTTCATTCCATAACATGTCACTCAACTCAACTCAATTCCTGCGTCTATTTCCCAGTGCACACTAGACACTAGATAAATATGCAGAGACAGTTGAATTGTGATTGGGCTCATATTGTCCCTCTACTCTTTACTCTCATATTGCATCCACAATTGGAATCTCGAGTCTGTAGTCAGAGCCAAGGCGAGTGATTAGAGTTTGGAGTTTGGAGTTTAGGGTGATTGTGATGGGGTGCAGTGCAGTGTGCATCCTCAATCCCAACCACCAACAACCAACAAATAAAACCATCCTCATTCTCGTATGCACATCATCATCACCATGCCATACATATAAATAATGTAGAGCTCGCAGAGACCAGAGTGAAAATGGTCGGAAAGTGCAGGAGGGCAAATAAAATAGAAGCAAAGTGACTCGAGAGAGGGAAAAATCAATAGCCATTTTGGAGAAAGAGTTGTTGTAGCAGTTGTAGCAGTAGGAGTGGGAGCAGCAGTACAAGTAGTGGTAGTAAATTGGTAATTTCCTCATTAGCTTTGATTGAACCATCGTCGAGGATCGTCGAGGATCGAGGTTCGAGGATTGAGGAGGAGATTTGAGATTGGGCAAAAAGGAGCAAAGGAAAGAGCTGAATTCAGAATTCAGATGACGATGGAGAGGAGGAGGAGGATGAGCAAATGAAAATGAACATGAAAGGGAAAATGATGTAAAGAGTCAAAGTACACACTGCAGAGAATAGAGAACGGAGAATAGAAAACTCTATCACTTTTTACTCTATCAATCTCCATACAGATTTATCTCTAATCTCTAATCTATAGACGAATAAGGAACAAGGAACAAGTAAATTTGGTGGATAAAACAATATTGAATACTCTTTTACAAATGGTACACTAAATGAATACTAAAAATACTCCCGAGAGCAGAGTCAGAGGATGAAAAATAAAGTAGACTTACCCATGGGACATGAACATTCATTTCCAGAACTCAGATCCCGCCTCACACGAACCACATCGGAAACAAATGAAGATGCGGACGCTGGCTGTGAGGATGATAGCGAAGAATTTAAAGAAAATGATGAAGACGACGATGCTGATGACGACGACGAAGAGGACGACGGTGATGATAAGAAAGATGGAGAAATATACAAAGCGGACAACTCCTCTCGGATCCCTTGAACTTGGGCCTCTGAAACATTGAAACATTTAAATATGAATATTATGGATCAATTAATTTAGTCATCAATAATTTATGATAGATGATGGAGATTTTATTAAGGATTAAGCACATGCTTTTGAATTGTGTATCTATTTGTTTATTTATGGTTGTTGTTGTACCGAGGATGAGGAGCCGGTATCCCAGTCCGACGACTGCGAGGATGAGGATGGAAGTGACCAACTGATGCAGTCGCAGTTTATTAGTCACTTCACTTGGTATTAACATATTGAACTTTAACTCGGGGTTTTACTCCGCTTCTGCTCTTCTTTCTCTCAACTGTGTGAGGATGATGATCAACGATAACGAGGATCAAAATCAACACTCTGAAAAAAACACACACCCACACACAAACACTGACACTGACACTGAGACACAACACTCGCAGACTACATCAGATTTCCGTCAAGCTTGGAACGAGCTCCTTGAAAAATTAAAAGATGAACCTAAAACAACTAAAAGATGATATCCGTCACACACAAGACAAGAACAACAACAACTGGGCACTGTCCACTTAGAACTGACAAGACAGAAGATGGCCCCAATTTTCAATTCACTTGGCAAGAGTCTTGAGTCTTGATTCTATTTCTGTTTCAGCTTCCTCCTTCACAACACAATTCCTAATTTTTAATTTCCTGGTTCTGGTTCTGTTTGTTGATTTGATATTTGAAATGTTGAGTCACCCCTTTCCTCCGATTAGGATTACGATTCACTCTAATATTGTAATATTGTAATAGCATACAGTAGGTTCAATTATTACTCTCTAACAATCATGATAATAATAATAATAATGGTTTTTGACATTCACATCCGACGCTTCGCTCTCTCGCATCTCATACACGATACAAGATACAAGTTCAAGTTTACATGGTGCATTCTCCACTTACAATTAATTCATACGATATTTCACATGATATTTATCATCTCCTTTTTTTATTACACTTTATTTCTCATGTAGACCAACAAAAAGACATGGAAGAGATTTTAGATTCATTTTCAATGTTGAATGTTGAGGACAGGCGGGAAAAGTCTCATCTTCACATGATAAACTCTATTATTATGTTATAAACTTCACTAGAATCTTGATCTTGATTACACATTTATTAGCATGACCATAATATCCCAATTATTACCTCTACATCAAATTCATATCAACTCAAATCATCCCACACACAACCTCAATTCTCAATAAAACTTTTCTCTTGTTTTCGGCTCCCTTTATTTATCTATTATTCAGAAATCAGACTGTCATCAACACGTAATTCATGTTCTTGTTTTCCTTGCTTTGCTTTTATTTTATTATGATATCGCAAGAGTCAAAAGTAAGTCATTTACGAGCTACGAATTACGAGTCATGTGAAATTCCTCAATTATTTAACACTTTTGCAACAAACACACATGAATTCAAATGCAAATGCAAATGCAAATGTAAATGCAAATGTAAATGGTCATGCAAACGAACACAAAGACGGCTCGTTTGTGTTGTGTCTTTTGTCTGTTTTACAAATTACAAATTGCAGTGTAGATAATTTTTTCCCTGGAGCACAGTGTAGCAACTTAATCTTTTATGTAAATAATGTCAACAAAGATCCACAACAAAGTGCGACTGACGTGAGCGAGCCGACTACGGATTTTTCTATCGTTCCTCTTTCGTTTTGTGGCTATTTTATTTTATTATTTTTTATTTAGTTATCAATTGCAGTTTGCACTAGTCAAAATGGATATGAGATTGACGTATTTATTCCTTTTATGTTGAAAATTATTCACAACTCGCAGTTCACAGTTGAGATGGTAAAATGCAAAGTGTAAATGTTGAGTGTAAAGTGTAAAGTGTGAGTAAGAGGAATTCCTTTTCCTCGGTTCGTCACCCTTTATTTACTTTACTTTTTCTATTTCTAGTTCTGTTTCTCTTTCTGTTTTCTGCACCTCCAAACTTTCAACTTCCAACTGGTAAAAATCGATCCTTTTGGCTTTTGCTTTTGGTCTGTTTCGTTCTTGTGCTTTGTTCTCTTCTGTTTTGTTGACTTTTGTTTATGGTTTAGGCCGAGCACGAATGAATCAGCGAAAACAAGAAAATGTCAATTAAATATTAATATTTATTGCACACGCACCAAACACCAACACCAAACACATGCAAACACCAGGCACAATCCACAAAACAACTGAATACAACACAATACTGAATCAGTACAATAAAATGAAATATAATCCACTAGAAAATCTGGAATCTGATTTCAATTTGAATGTCGATTCTCCGTCTCTTTTTGTTTTATTTTATTTTATTTCAGGTTCTCGGAAATCAAAATCAAGTTCGGAAATCCTACGACAAAATGTGATGAATTTGTTATTTGTTACAATTTAAAATTCACTATGTAGCCGTGATTTTATTTTCACTTTTCACTCTTGAATCTTGACGTAAAAACTTTTTCCTTTTTCTTGTATTGCGTTTTAGATTTTTCTGGAATCACCGAGTTTTGTGAGTGGATAGCGAGTATTTTTGTTGCTATTTGTATTTGTATTTTGGCTCAAGAAAGAGGAGGGAAGGAACTTGGTATTTTGTGCAATGTTGTTTTATTTAGGTAGATATTTGGTGAGTGAGTAAGTGAAGGACTGAGCGAGCGAGCGAGCGAGTGAGTGAGTGAGTGAGAGGAGACGAGGAACGAGACTGGAGGAGAAAAGATTCAGACTGAGATTGACAATCCAGCTCCAAATTCAACTCCGATTCCGATTTGAGTTTGTGTGTGTTCTCGATTCTCTCAATTTCGGTTTGAACTGTACTCTGAGCTTTGCTTTCCGCTTTCCGTGTGTAAAAGGACGGAGAAAAAGTGGAAAAAGTATGCGTCGTTCTAGTACTGGCACTAGCGCACGTTAATATTAACGTTGCTTGTACGTTGTATTTTGGTTTCCTATTCCTCAGCGTAGTAGACACTAGACACAGTTTTTTTTCGTGGTAGTTTGAGCTTGAGCTTGAGCTTTGCCTTTGCCTTTTCCTCTGCTGTGTTGACACACGACTGAAGGGCCAGATTTTAAAGATGCCATTATGTACCACACACATTCACATTCACATTCATACACACTACACACCACATACCAATTCCAAACTCTAAACTCCAAACTCCAAACATACACGAAAGAACCAACTCCAAACAGAACAGAACGAAACGAAACGAGACGAAAGCTAGAACATAGAAGGAAAGAAAACACAACACAACACACACACTTGAGTAACATAAAACTTGTTACTTATACCAAACCAAAGCCAAACCACACCACACCATCAGACAATATACCGTGCAGCACAACATGTACTTGAACCACGTATGTACTAAGTACTACGTACATTGGAAAGGAATACGAATACGAGCTAGTCAACCAGCCAGCAGCAAACCAAACCAAACCAATCCAACCTTCCAACTTCCAACAACCAAAACTATGATCGTCTATAGGCAATTCAATGAAATGGAATACATGTTACGTGTATTTATATAAAAAATATGTAAGCACCTCTCCTCTACTGATTGTGTATCGAGTATGCAGTACGGAGTACGGAGTATTTACCATTTACTACAACTACATGATACGTGAGGAGCTACGCACATATTCACACATTTCCATATTCAACCCCTACTCAAAATATCTCCTCGTCTCGTTCACTTTGGTTCGCCTCTACACTGTACATAATTATGTAGTCAGAGCTCAGTTCCTCTCCTTCTTCTTTTCCCTCTTTTACGCTCTTTCTTCTCTTTCTTCTCCAGCAGCAGCAGTCATTCAGTTGATCCAGTCAATTTGTATGTCATTTCATTCCACTAGAATCTAGAATCTAGAATCTCGAAACTAGAAACCAAAAACCTGAAACCTGAAATCCGAACCCTCTTTCCCGATTTATTTATCTACATTCCAAATGATGTGCAATATGCAATATGCAATGTGCAA
This sequence comes from Sminthurinus aureus, assembly GCA_034698265.1. NCBI lineage: Eukaryota > Metazoa > Arthropoda > Collembola > Symphypleona > Katiannidae > Sminthurinus > Sminthurinus aureus. Next base: position 16,709 of record JAQGBH010001985.1, read on the forward strand.
TGTACATGTACATTTATAATTTATACTTTGTTCACTGTTCGCAGTGGAAATGTTACATAATATTTAGCATTTTCATTTTAATAGGTGAAATAATATTCTGTATTCTGCAATACTCGGAAATACAGAGCATTGGTTGAAGTTGGTAAAATATGAAATGAAGATAGAGATGAAGAAAATATTTGTGTTAGGGTGAATTGAGGAATGAGAGGAGGCATCAAGAATGAAGTATGAAGACACCAGACACAAGAATGAAGAATGAAGATGAAGTAAGCATGTATTATATTTATATATGGATATGGACAGACACAGCAGCAGAAGAAGAAAGAAAGAAAGAAAGAAGGAACGAGCTGAACAAGGGAAGAAAATCTCAAGTCTGTAGTTAAAAGCTCTGCTCTCTTCTTCTTTTTCTACCTAGTTCTTGGATCTTGGTTCTTGATGTACTTGTTCTTGTGCTGTGCTTTGGTTTGCTTTGGTTTGCTTTGCTTTGGGGTTCCCTTGACGACGATGGTCGGTGGTCGGTCCTCGAGTTTTAAACTAGGGGGAAGCACATACAACATATATGATGAGGAGTGAGGAGTTTCAAAGAGAGCCATAACCAACAGAGAACAGAGAATCAAGAACCAAGAATCCAGAGATGAGAGTTGAAAAGTGTTCATTTAAGAGCGAACAGACTTGTTATTTGTTATGCATCCTACATTGTACATTGTACATTATGCATTATGCACGTAATATTATGTCTACATTTACATGTACTTAGGATTTACGATTAGCTGGCTCTTTTATATAACCATTGGCACTGGAAGGAACGAGAAACAAGAAACAAGAGGCGAAGATGAGAATGGAAAAGATGAGAGTGGAAAGAGGAATAAGAACAACAAGCAACAACAAAACAACAATTGAAACCAAAGTCGCCGTTGGAATGGAATGAAATGGGAAGAAGAGCAAGAACAAGAAAAAGTTCTCATTTTCACACTAAACAAAATAGAATGTAGAAAAGAGGATGCATAATGCATAATATGTATAAAATCTCTCTCATTCTCTCTCTCTTTCTCTGTTTCTCGTCATGTTATGTTTCTTTGTAGTTTGTAGACGGTGGATTGTAGATGCGAGATACGTGTAAAATGTAGAATGTAGAATGCTGTTTAATAGACACATTATGAAAATGTAAAATGTTGTGTAGACGGAGACTGGAGATGAGATGTTTGGAACGTTTCTCGTTTCTCCTTGTCTCTACACTCTACATTCGCTTTGACTCGGGCTCTGATTCTGCTTCTTGTTCATCTTGATTCTTGATTCTTGATTCTTGATACATTGTGCATAGCTTAGAGTTTAGAGTTGTGAGTTTTGAGTTGTGAGTTTCGTTTTCGTCTCTGTAGGCCAAAGGGGCAGTAGGTATTCTACATTCTAAATTGTACATGGGAAAGAGACAGAGAGATGTAGAAAAAGATAATAAAGACCAAAGACCCAGGTATTCAGTATTCAGTATTTTAACGTGAAGAATGAAGAAGGAAAGTTGGATTCTGACGCAGTTATACGCAGTTAGAATCAAGTCATGTCATGTCATACTAATAATAATAATAATAATATTATGTAGAGTTGTATAAGAGTTGCTTCCTTTGATTCCATTCCTTTGTATTGTTGTAGATATTACCCATTGATATACTTTTCTACTTGTTCCTTCTTCGTCTTCCTCAGAACTCAGAACTCACGCACTCCTTCACCTTCCCAACTTTTCAAGTGAGCAGTGAGCAGTGAGTCTCCACTGGGTTTATGATATTATTATTGGAATGGAATGGATTGGATTCCTTGGGCTTATTATCCATTGACACAGAATAGGAATAATAATAAATAATAGAGACATAACTAAGAGCCAACTAACAAACTATGTACAATGTACAAACTACAAAGGAGGTGTCGTAGCAGGAGAGCGACAAGCAATAGAAATAACGAAATAAGTGACAGTCTCTACTCTCGAGTCTCTAGTCTCTATCTACATCAATGTAAAATACAAAATACAAACGAGCGACAATAACAAATAACACTTTCTCATGCACTCTCCACCAATCTCCAATCCATTCATGTATTTTACACATATTACGATATATTATATTCTAATTTCTAATAGACTCAAAATTGGATTGAACTACACTGTACACTGTACGCATTACGAACTGGACAAGTTGACAATAATAATAATATTATTAAGTATAAAAGATAAAAGTATTAGAAGAAACCGTCAGCCCAAAAATCAAATACAAAAATCCAGTTGAACATGAACAAAGACAGGAAAATACAAGAGCTGAGCTGAGCTGAGACAACTTTAACTCTCCATCAATAAAATACTTGGAATGAAATGACAATAATAATAGTACCAAGAAGTATATCATGCACAATCCATAATCGATATTATATTAGTTTGTAGATTATAGATTGTTGGCAAATCTGAGCACTGTGCACAGTGAACAAGTCTCTAATAATACATACAAGTCCATTTTCCATTTTCAATTGTGTTTTGATTTTTGATGTGTAGCTACAAACTACAAACTACAAACAAACTGTAGTGAAGAATGTATTTATTTAGAATTTAGACTGCAGATTTACTATGTAGCAAGTAGTAACGTTGAACATTGAACACGCAGGTAGCAAATAGAATAGAGAATATAAAAAGGAATAATATGCACGCATACTTCTGAATTACGAATACTTTACGAAAACCACCGCTCACAGTTCAACAAGGACCATTCTCCATTCTCCATTCTCTTTCTTTCTGTCAACTTCTAAGTTCTAAGAAAACAGAAAAAGAATGGCACAGCACACACACACCGCAACACAACACGCAGCATAATAAATAATAAATAATATTAGAATAATAATAATACAAATCTTGTTTTTCTTTTCTTTCCTTTCATTTCCTCATTCAAGTCTCAAGTCTCAAGACTCAAGACTCTATAGACTTGAGAAAGCATGAAAGAAAAGGAGAGGAACAAAAGAGCAAACGCACATTCGACAGTTGACTCGCTCAACACTCAACATTCAACGTTCAATGTAAAATTATGCATGCATTTCCAAGTGCATTGTAATCACACATCAATGATTTGAATACCTAATAAGAAGAATTAGGACGACTAAGAGTTTTATTTATTCTAATTCTAGTTTCTGGTTGCTCATGTTTCAATTTTCAATTTTCAATAGGATGCAGAGTGCAGTCTGTAATACAACATATTTTATGCACATGCATAATAAATAATAAACAAGAAAATCCTATAGTTTATTTTTATGTGCAAGGCTTTTATTTGTTTTGTGTTTGGTTTGATGTGTTTGATGCATATTGCATATTGAATATAAAAGTACTTGAACTTGATGACTTGAAACTTACAGCGTACAGAGTTGGAACTTTTAGAGCTTTCGGAACTGACTGGAAACACTTGACATTTGATATTTGATGAAAAAAAGGAGCAAGTGTATGCATAAATAGATCAAAATATCTTTGTTGACTGAAATCCTGACTCTCTCTCTCGGTTCTCCAGTTCATTTTCTTGTGTTTTTAGTTTTTATCCATTACTAATGGACCATTAGTCATGCAGGAACTGCTGACTGTTGACTAATGTATAATAATGTAATGTAAAAATGGAAACGTTTCTGGGAATATTCCCTACAAACTACAAATAAAGATAATATGAAAAATGATATGAAAATGTGATGAATTCTGAGTATTTAGTGATAAATGACAAATACAAATGTTGAATGATAAATAAAAAATAATAGGACTGAATAATGTATTTTTTTTAAATATTCTTTATTGATTGATGTACGCACATAACATGTTGTGTAATGTATGTATACATATATATTTTTTTATATGCATTGTTTCATGTTTCATATTATTATTTTATGGTCTAGTATCTAGTACTTCTAACATGTATGCATGTTGTATGTATGTAATAATATTTAATTATTTTTTAAATATGTATATATGGATTGTTTGTTTTTCGGGGAAAATTTGTTAAGAATATAAATACATACTGAAAATGTGTATACGATTCATCACACACAGTCAAACTGTTTTTCATTTTTAAATCTTAAATCAATGTAAAATCCACTGCTTTTACATATATTACATATTATTTATACAATACAAATAAACTTTCTTTCTTTTTTCTTTAGTATACAAAAGAAGTACACGGTTGTCACAATGATAATCAATAATCATCATTATGTTTATCATTTGTTCGACACACATATTACATATTATATTAAATATTATTTAATTATCGTTGTACATTATTTTTCGTTGTCCACACTAAAAACACCAATAATCAATATGATTAGTCATTTTATATTTTATACACACTGGACATTGGACATGCACTCGAATCAGTTTTGTCTTAAAATACATTTTTGTGATAATAATAACAATAATAATAATAATACTTGATTAATGATTTTTTTTCTCTCTCTGTCTGATTGACATAATATTTCCATAAAAATTATCATTATCATCATCACAACACGTATTTACATCTACTACTTAAAAAATTCGATTACATGCATAATATGCTTTTGTGTACAATGAGCAAAATATTGTTATTTGTTGTTTTTAGCAGTTTTCTTTCTCGCCTCCGTAATAATAATGTGTGTGAACAAACAAACAAAATAAATTAAATTCAAAGAAAAGGGGAAAACAGGAGCATACATCATGGTCAACATCATTTATATATATATTTATATAATATATCGTACTAGTATACATACACTTTCATAAATACAGTCAGAAAACACAAGCACACACGAAAGATTCACACTCTCATTCAATCATTCACTCAGTTTTCATTCACAACCACACGTATACACACTAGACACTATAGTAAACAAAAACAAATGCATACAAGAATTTACAACAATTATTATTTTATATATAATGATTTCTGGCAACAATGTTCTCTTCTTTTTTTCTTGTTCACTATAAGTATATTATGTGTGTATTTTTTATATGTATACACACGTCTCTCGTTCGTTTCGTCAACATAATTAATTGTTAATTAATTAATTAAACAGTATAAATATGTAATAATGTAATCTATAAATAAATGCTATATTACTATGTATCTCTCTCTCTCGTTACAGTATATATGTTTTTATGTTCATGTAGATACGTTAAAAGTTCTGAAATCTGAAATACACTCTGTCACTCAATACTCAATAAATAAATAAGTACTACATATTTATGCAATAATGGATGTATGTATTATGTATTGTTATTTCTTATCTTGTCTAATATGTCTAATAAAGTATGTCTAATGTCTAACGTAGCTATATTATTGTAATTTACATACTGTTCTACCTATCTCATAATACATTTGTCATTCGTGTTTTTTTCTTTGTCTGAGTTTTTACACTTTTCTTAGAAAAATTCAACAACAACATAATATAATAAAATAACTAATAAAAAAAGCTAAAATAACAATAATAATAAAAAAGTAACAATAATTTCCTAATTTTTCATTTGGAGAACAATTCAATAATTCAATCAGTTATATATAATAGTTAGAGGTCTGTACAAATTTTTCACTTTCCTTGTATCATTTTTTGTATATATATAAAATGTATGTAAACTACTTTCTTCACTTTTTCACCCTAATATATTATACATACAATTTAATACACAAAAGATTAAATGTAGAAAATTTTTGTGATAATAGATATAGTAGAAAAAAAACTCTAAAAACCAAACCCAAAAAGTTTATCGTACAATAATATAACAAAGTAATACTAGAGTATATGTATTATGTATGTATGTAAATGTATGTGTAGTTTTCTCTCATGTCCTTATTACAATAATATTTATATGTATATAATAATAGTAGTTAATAATTAAAAAAATTGCATTTGTGTGTGTAGTGTCTTTTTGGCAAATATCTGTTGAGATATAAATGTACATAAATAAATAATAATAATAATAATATATAATATAAAATATTATCTATATTACATATGATATAAAATAATACATAATATAAAAAGGTTTATTAAAAAAAATCCCCCCTTGTGAAAGTAGTAACAGTAGTTGCAGTGTAGTTTAAGTAGTTAGTAGGTATAGTTGTTGTAATTGTATTTTGGTTGTGGTTGTATATAGTTGTAGTGGTAGGTAGTAGCTAATAGCGGTAAAGTAGTTTATCGAGCATCACTGTCACTCGTCGACTCGTTTCCACTCTTTTCTGTATAAATTGAATTTATAATGATTCATCTATAATGAACAACAAGTGGGAAAGGGCACAACTCATTACAAAGAAATAAATAAAAATTTTACCCATATCCTCATAAAGAAAATATAGATAAAGAGAGAAAAATAGAGAGAGAGAGAGAGTGAAAGAGTGAAATAGAAAGTGCAAAAACTACAAAAGAAAGAAAGTGAATAGTGAATAGTGCTGATAAAAAAAACCAATAGGATTTTAGATCTTACCTTTTTTTCCAGTATACGCATGTCGTTTTAGTCGATCATACAGATCATCTTTATTCCCGTATATACTGGCATTTGACCTTGCCAAACTATTTACTTGGCCATTATTATAACCCTCTGTAAAAATTTCAAGAAAAAAAAGCAATCATTAAAATATTCAATGATATGAAAAGAAAATATTAAATTGGCTCGGAATTTTTCATCTAAAAAACTCACTTGTATCAGCTGTGTAATAAGGGTCAGCAGCCATGTAATTTGGCATTTCCCATCCTTCATCGTCACTAAAAAGTTGTAAGAAATAATAATAATAATTGATTAATCAGTTGGAAATTCATATATTTAAACTTTCACAATCATGAATTTCTGTAGAATCATTGAAAATCATTGAAATATTGTGAATACTTACTCATCGTAATAATGTGCATAAGTAGAATGATGGGATGGTGCAATGGATTCAGCATAAGGAGCAGCGGATGGAGCTCCATAATAAAAATTAACTTGTGAACCACCGGTTGGATCTGGGATTGTTGAAGCTGCTAAAAGTTTCTTGGGTTCTTTCCTCTTGGCACCTCTGTAAAAATCAAGTAAAAAGAATAGGGAAATTTATATATTGTTTTGTCCTATTATGAATCAAAATTGGTTTGAAATTTAAAAGGTACAATTATTATTTATGTGGTCATTTTTGTAAATCATATTTCATAATCTCATACCTGACACAAATCATCCAAATGAGTAAAACTAGCATGATGATGAATACAACACCTCCAGCAATACCACAAGCAATGTACAAAAAGTCGGATTTCTCCAAACATTGTTTGCCGACAAAGCTTCCGATACAAGTACAGAATGGTTGTCCATTCTTATCCTTGAGACAAGTTCCTTCATTATGGCAGTAATCAGTACAAAGATCTAAAGATAAAAAATACAAGGAAAAACATAGAGATTAGAATTATTATTATTATTATAGTTATTGTTTTCATGAAACATTCAAAATTTGTAAATGAATAAAAAGAAAGTTAAAAAGCAGCATACCCCGACAAGATCCAATTCCATAACCAGTTCCATTGAATCCAGGTCGGCATTCACATTTGTGACTTCCAGTTTCCTTATTCAGTACACAAATTGCATTGTGATCACAAAGTGCTTCTCCACCATCCACATTACATGGATTTAGACAGTCTTCAATTCTTGTCTGTATTTAAAACAAAACAAAAAAAAAATACAGAAAAATGATGATGAAAATAATGTTTTTACACATGAATTCAAAAGTACATATCAAAATTTATACTTCTTGCTGATTGAAAATAAATTTTAGATTTTAGATTTTAAAAAATGCAAAAAGAAACGTACAGCTCCTATTTGGCTTGTAGTATCAGCGGGACAACTAAGACAACTAGTTTGATGTGACTGATCTTGATAGGTTCCTTTTCCACAAGGCTGACAGACGTTGGCTGTGGTGTTGAGGTAAGAACCGGGTCGGCAGATAGGAAGAGTACAATCTTCCACATTTGTGGCACCAGTAGTTTGCGTGGTTCTGTCAATAGGACAGCTGACACAGGATGGATGAATGCCTTGAGTTCTGTATGAACCTCGTTCACAGGGTACGCAAATACCTTCACTAGACAAGTGTTGTCCACTTGGACATTCATCTCGACATTCAAGCTCGGAAGTGGCTTCAGCCATTCTGGTTGTTTTTCCTAATCCACACAATCGACAATTAAATTGACCTTCTTCACTTTGATATTGACCGTGAGGACAGCTTCGACAGAGTTCAATGGATTCTACGAAGAAAAAAAATATTCAAAAATTAATCCAATTACTTACTTATAATTTATAATCTTATGATTATTATGATTGTTCCTTGAACTCGAAAATGATCTAATATAAAGAACAAAAAGAATATTAAATATTATTCTTACCATCATAGTATTTTCCAGCTGGACATCTTTCCTTACATTCTTTGGGAGATTTGGCTCCAAAGATTTTGGTAACTCCTGGTTTACCAGCGATGGATGGACAAGCAGTACATTTCAATTGACCAGTTTGACTCTGATAAGTTCCAACGGCACAGACATTACAAGTGGAGTTGGTAGACTCGTAGAAAGAACCAGCAGCACAAGGAACACAATCAGCGTTAACAACGACATGTCCTTGTTGACAAGCATAATCAGAGACCAAATCCAAAGAGGATGGATCAGCAGCAGTATTGGGAAGAACATCCCTCACATTGAAAGCATCTTTTTCAAGAATCAATCCTTGGAGAAGTTTTTGAATGTTGGATTTTTCATTGGTATCCACATGAGTGACGGGATCACTTTGAGCAGGGAAACTAACTTCAACTTCGTATACATCATCATTATCCACTTGACGTTTCTTCTTATTGTTTTGACCTCCATTTCCTTTACGGTTACAGTTGACGCCAATATTCAAATCCTGACATTCTGCTCCACCTTCCTTTGCCTTGGATGCACAGAATCGCCAATCTTGATTCAATTTGGTAAGAGCCAATTTAATTCGTTCCTTGAGAACACCTTGACCAGCTTCATTACACAAACCAGAGGATGGAAATTGAAGTTTCACTTTGAATACACGTTGAGCAGGTCGTGAAAGTGTACAGGATGGATAAACCAATGGTTTCTCCATATCTGCTGTTGGATGCCACCAACCTTCACTTCCTGTTAATTTAAATAAATTCATATAATTGTTAAAAAATTCCTATTTGCTTTTTCTTTAATGATATTTTGCTGTTGATTTGAATTTTTATTCCTTTTATTCCTATTTTTTATTTTGCATTTTCTTACCGCACGAGTAGAATTTTGGTACAGATTGTGAGAATTTGAGTCCTTGGGCTGAATTACAACTGATTTCACAAGCTCTCTGAAATTTCAAAATTTATATCATAGTTATTATTTATATTTATATTTATTATTTTTTCATAATTTTTAAACATTTAATATAGATTTTTAAAACAAAGAATAATAAAAACAAAACTTACGAAATGACCACCAGGTCCCCAACCAGTACATTGTTGTTGACCACCATCTGGATCTGGGAGTGCTGGACAGAATTCAGCTACAGAATACAAAAAAAAAATGAAATAAAAATTAGTTTTGGTTTTTCTGTTTGTTTTTTTAAATATTATATAATATCATTTTTTTCTGATTTCTGATTTCTAATGTATGAAAAAAAAGGAAACAAAATTATAATTTTAAATGTATATTGTATATTATGAGCAAAATTCTTACCGAGAACATAGACTTTGAATTTGCAGATGGCATTATTTCCAGCCTGATCATAAGCAACATAGGCAATGTCATAATTGCCCCAGAGAAGAGTTTGTCCGGGTCTAAATCCAGATTTTTCTTCAACCTTGACCACTCCAATATTATCAGTAAAGACGGGTTCATCCCAAGTGACGGTAGCAGATCCATTTCTAGTGATGACCCACATTGAACCAGGACAATGAGTGAGTTGTGGTGGGATTTTATCCGCAGTCATAACATCACAGCGACTACCACTCATTCCAGGTGGACACACACGATCTCCACAAGTGGATGGAACAACTCGTTCAACACCTCCAGAAATCCTGTCATATCCATTCCATGGGAGAACTAAATTTTGATAGATGACTGATTCAGTTCGACATCCACGAACTTGTTTTTGAATTTCCTTGGAAATATCCAGTGGTCGATTCCATACTTGAACACGACTAAGACTTCCAATGAAACCAGAGTCTTGTGGTGCTCGTCCACTCTCAGTTGCTGGAGCTCCAAGAGATAACCAACCAAATTCTGGAAGATCCTTTCCAACTCCATATCCTTCACTTCTTCCAGCAATGAGACCATCGGTGGAGACGACGAGAGAGGAATTGGTTTGATCGTACATGAGAGCAACATGATGCCATTGTCCATCATTAACTGGTGCATAGTCTCGGAAGGCGAGGTAAACTTCTTGTTCATCAGGGAAGAGGGAGACGAGGATACCTGCACTGTGAGCTTGGATAGCAAGACGACGTTCCTTGGTTGAGATTCCAGATTTGACAACATAGTAGTTTAAGAATGTACCAGTATCATCAGAATGAGTGAATTTAATCCAAGCGGCAAGGGAGAAACCACCTTTAGTTCGAGAGAGTCCAAAGGGTAAAACTTGTTGAGCACTTGCTGTTCCTTCTTCATCCGTGAATACTAAATCGTAGTCAACTTGGATTGCTAGAATTTAGAAAAATAACAATTAATTATTATTAAGCCCTTTCAACTTATGCTTTTTTAATTTTGTATCACAAGTGATTCCCTTGTAAAGTACTAAAGTGTCATCTATG
>JAQGBH010001986.1:0-27478 GCA_034698265.1 Sminthurinus aureus
CAACAGTATTCACCTTTAGTAAGTAAAATAAAAAAAATAAAATAAATATTAAATATAAATAATAATTTATTACACAAAATACATACAAGTACGCATTATTTGTTCATACCAAGCAATATTTTTGTATACAAAACATTGTATTACGATCTAAGATCTAAGTATACTTTCACAAAAGTACTGAACAATCAGTTCTGTATAATATTATCATTATGCAGTAGTATTTTATTTTCTTGAAAAAAAAGGTACATAACTTACATTCTCCTTTCTCTCTCTACTTAAATAATATTGTTTGTCGCATTCGTTTTCTCTGTGTTTTTGTAGACAATAATAGATTATGCATCACATGTGTGTTACTAACTACTGATTATATGACTACATAATATATACATATTATACATAAATAATATCCACCAGTGAGTGTACACTGAAAAAAGTCTCGGATCATGTATTCATTTTGTTTTTATTCAAAAGGTAATTTTAATAGCTCTTGACTCTTGAGCATGACATTGTAAAGAATATAAATATATATTTATATTCTTTACATAGAATATGCAGTTTCGTCTCTCCTACTTCCTTGTATACTTTGTTTAACAAAGTGTAAAGTTTACGTTATTTCAACATTAATAGTTTTAGTAGGAATACTATAAGAACCTCGTAAAGGTGATTACAAAACATATCAACTATTTACGGTTTTAAATTATATTATATACACAAAACTACTGCATCAAAATTCAAGATTAACAAAAGAAGCGTTTTATGTATAAGTCTGATGTAGTATTTTTACTATTTACAAAAAGCAAGAAGAAATAAGAATACCATGTTTCATCCCTATGTATAAAAACTATCAAAAAACACATGGAATTATTTTAACAAGAATTAGATGCTACAGTACACGAATTATATATGTATCATGTATAGGACTTCTTTTTATTTGTTTTGTGACATTATGTTTCTCCTTTGGTATAATAATATTATATCATAATATTAGAATATTTAATATTATTATAGTCGTCTTTTTTATACAAGAAATACAACCGTTTACATACATACATACATAGTACATAGTACACAGGGTAAGTGGGCGTTATCCTGTACATCATATTTAAGTACATGTACATTTGATGTCTCATCATGATTAATTCATGTATAGTCTGCATGGTTACTAAAATCAACCTTTAACCTATTTTACATCTAGCTGTCGTTTAAGCTATCTTTTAAGACACTATAAGATTTTATCATTGGCATTGATTTTTCTCTATACCCCTCTCTCCCCATCGTTTAATAGTCTTCACATTTCTCTGCGCTAGTGATCAATGATTTATATATATACAAATGATGAAATTTCTGTACAACTTAATTGATCATACTGTGTTAATTACAAGGCTTAAAACTTAAAAGTACATTTATGTACTTATAAGTAAATATATTCCACTTAGTATTTTCGTTTTAAATTAATATGTTGTTTTAAAACAGTTTCACAATGAAAGATTTTGTTTTACATACTATGTATGATTATTATTTGACCTAGTGGGAGGGGTGAATTCCTCCCACTACAAGTGATTTTGCAAAAATGTAAAAATAGTTTTGGAAATTTCGTCAAAATAATTTACATTTTCACTTAGATTTTACTGTGCATCCGATGCTTCAGTTGTAGAAAAGTTTTTTATGATTTCACCAATCAATTTGATTAAAGCAGGTATATTTTAGGAATCAGTAGGAGGATCAAGGGATTCTGAAATGACGAATTCAGACTTCATGATTTTTTTTTATTATTATGAGTATTCAAAAGTACAATTTTGAGCTGTTTTTTAAGTTCATTTACAATTTGTACATTTGGCCTTACATTTACATTTTCAATTACAAAATATCTTAGAGGGTTTCCTCATAGACTACATAACACATCTTTATTACTTGTTTTTACACAATGTGTGACAAAATTGTAATACTATGCACCTGCACTCTGTGCACTTTTCGTCATTTAATTTGAAAGATTATACACACAAAATACCAAATGTATTTAAAATGTAAAATTGATGATAATATTATAGTCATTATAATGCAATTCCATGATGATCAGTGTGCAATTTGTACAGCGTACACTGTACACACATAGATATATATGTGCGATACAGAAAAGTAGAACAAAGAAAATACAAACAGTTGTTGTTATTCATCGTAGAATGGTTAATGAACAGTAGTAGTGATACTAATAATTATGATTATGTTGTGGTTTAAAACTGAAGATAGGATATCCGTCTTATCCGTTGATAAACGTCCATAGAATTATCATGTAATTAGTAAACTAGAAACAAAATCATCAGATTTAACATGACAAGTGTGTGGTGTATACAATTATTAACTTTGACGTCTCGACGTGCATGTATACATATATATGTATTATGTATGTATCCATGCATCATACTTAATCGCTATTAAACATAATAATATGTTATGGAATACTAGTACCTGCTAAATCATCATTTTGTATTCATACACTTATTTAAACAATAGTATATAGGAATTTAAACAAGCCACACATGTATAGTGTATTACTTGAGCCATTGGATAAATTTATTTAAATGTACAACTATATAATATTATTATGTAAATACATTTGCATGCCTACATTACTTACTGCTAAACTCTATTACCTATACTACTGAAAAGTTTTTCCTTAAACTATTCAATATACTTTTTAATTTTTAGTATAACTGACTATACAAGCTCTTTTTTATTGCCTTCCGTTTCCCATTCGTTATTACATGTTGTATGATAATATAACTAACTGACATAATATGAAATCAAATCATAAAAATTTAAATATATTGAGACATGATGTATTATGTATTACCCACATACACAACTATTTATTGAATGAGAACAAAATTCATTCTATGTTGATGAGTGACAATTGACAACGTATACTAACGTACTTTCCGTATTGTTACAGAGAACGTGGCATGTTTATAAATATAATAATAAACAAACAGAAATACATAATATTTTATTTCTTTTATATATATGTGTGTATCAATTACTTATGTAAGTTGTATACATGCATATTGTATATCCAATAATGTTGACTTAGTTAATTTCAAAATAACTAGGAGCAAACATGTTTGTATAGAATTGTACATTATTTAATAGCAAGTAATAAGTACAGTAATATGTATAGTTATCATCATCATAGTATATAATATAAGAAGTACACTGATTTCAGTCTGTCAAAAGTCAAAAGTGTTAGTAATGCTTTCATTCCAGTATGTATCCTATATCATAGTATAATACAGTGATTACAAAAACAGTTCTTATATGTACTAAATCACAGGAGAATAGAAAGAGAGAAAATTATAACAACATTACAAGTTACTGATACAGAATACAGATATGTGGACGTAAGAAGATGTTATTAGCAGACAGTAGAACAATGTCAACAGTGTATACTTATTTTACTGATATTTTTCTCCGTATTAGTACTTATTACACAAATAGTAGTTGAACTTAAAAGCAGAAGGAAATAATAATTTAGTTTATAGCAATAAACAGTGCGTGCTCGCCTTATTAGATGAACGTTAGAGAGTTTAATGGCAAAATACCAACATGAAGGGATCGGGAAAACTTTATTACGTCACTACTTGATTTTGAAGTGACTTGTAGAGAGTTGTCAAAGAATTTTCTTCTTAAAGTATTCACCAGTATTTTTTGTAATCAACAAAATGAGAAAATATTTGAGGATCTTACGTTTGACATGATTTCAGAACTTTTACTTTTGTTTACAGAGTGTAACCAATTTGTAAGAAAGTGTGAAAAACTTACATGAGAAATAAATAATATTGAAGAGGTGGCTTATAGTACTTTCTTCAAAAGAAACGAATGCAGAATAATAAACAATATTATTGTAGTATCTACCTAGTGATTTTATATTTTGTCGTATATTTATAAAAAAAAATGTGAAAATGTTTCGTATCATATCAAAGTGGGCATGGTATGAAATTAATATTGATTTCTCACCGGGTTCACCTACGGTAAACATTATAAATAAGCACCTAAAGATTTTAAGAGTATGTCTGGTTGTATGACGATGACGAGCTAGGAATATATACAATTTTTTTTACAATTTTTTATTTCACTACATACTTGAGAAAACCTCTGAGATACAATTTAATAATTAAACTGAGGAAAGGGAGAAAATTAATTTATATACCTTGAAAACAATCTATATATATATATATTGTAAGATTCAGACTGAGAATGAGTAAAAGATAAATCAGGTCGGGGAATTGAACACCCGCACTCCCGGTAACATGCCAGGTTGTAGACCACTACACCATATTACCTGATATCATTCTCAGTCATCTTAACTCCTACACTATCGACAGTCTTTGACTGTCTCACAATCAGTACCATAGTAATTACTATGGTAACACTCTGTCAATATATATGCGCGTATAATGCATAAAAACACACGTATATAATATAATGCACGAGTATAAAATGTATTGTGCAAAGTATCATATCGGAAATTGCAGCAAAACCCCGAACCGCGCCAAGCTGAGTACTAGAATCTATGTAATACTAGGATTGTTATACTGAGATATACTGGATATTGGATATGCTTATGGTCTGTATATAGTATATAGTATATAGTTTGTATGTGAACTTGTGAACTGATGGACTGCGTGATATAATTCTTACACATGTACGACATGTTATACTATAAACGGCACTATATTCTGTATATCTGTGTAGACTGTAGACTGTAGACAAGTACAATATAGAATGTAGATTGTACGTGTAAGACGACAGTTTGCCCATTTTGCTATGTAGGACTGAGCTGAGTTGAGGGCTGAGGATACATACGACGAGGAAAAATCAATAGAAACACATGCTCTGAGAGAAATAGAGAGAGAGAGAGAGAGCTCTGTTTTTCAGACATCAAACTCATACAACTCTCGTAGATATCTACTGCACACTACAGACAAAAGTACATAGGCTACGCACACTCTAAATTCACTCACATTTAATATCTATACATTTTCCTCCTTTTCTCATTCTTCTACCGACGAATGTATTTTATATTAAGGACCATTGATTGTGGAATATGGAGAATGGAGTTTGGAGTATACCCTGATTAATTCAATTCTAATTATATTATCGCATTTATTTTATGAATGCAACTATAAAAGTTGTGCAAAATTCAATTATTCAAAATGTTCATTATATTAATCCAAATTCAGCCTTGTCGAATGTCGAATACAAACTTGAAATCTTTTCAAATTCCCTATAAATACAAAATATTCCTGTCAACTTTGTATTTTTTACGCCTTTTCTAGTTTTCTACGTCCATAGTAAATATATTATCATAATAATATTAGAGCATTCCTTGGAGCTTGGAACTTGGAATTACATTGGCTATTGTGCAATTATGCAGAAGAGGGAAGAGGAGAAATGTTCAACTTCTTTTGTAGAACAAGAAAAGGTTATTAAATATTTGAATTTAACCCTCTTGTGATTTCTCCGACTCCGACTCCTTCAAACTTCAAACTTCAGTTATTCTCTCTTCTGTTCCGTTTCATTTTCCTCAGCCTCATGAACATTGAACATTGAACCTTGAACATTCACTTTCCAGAATAATGCAGAATAATGCAGAATTAAAACGTACAGTCCACAGTGCAGATTAAAAAGTGGAAAAGGACTGGAGGGAACTTGATTATTTTTAATTCAACTCCTCCTCAGAGTTTTGTGCAGTGCCTTCATTTGCATTTTTCCAAATGTCCATGTCGAACTTGATTCTTGATGTCAATGTTGAATGGCGAATGAATTCATGATTTTTATTTTTATTTTATGCACCTTTGCTCAAGTTTCAAGATTTCAAGTTGTCGTTGGGGATAATGGCGTCCTTAATTATTTTCCATTTTCTACCTTTTAATTTTTAATACACAGAGCACAGATGTAATGTGTGTAAAAAGCAAAAAGTAAGTAAAGAGTAAAGCTCACATGAAATGAGAGGCATTTTTTATACGCACGATAAAGGATTTCATTTGTTCATCAAAAACGCTCTTTCTTCTCCATTTTCTATCATGATGAGAATGGGGAGAAAAATAACAATAATCATTACAAATTATTATTCGTTTATTACTCTTGGCTCTTGAAATAATTTAACAGTCATTTGATCAAGTGTCAAAAGTCAAAAGTCAAGAGCCAAGAGTTGAAATTAGAGGAATTTCCCACTTTCATACGTAAATATGATCATCATTCCTCATTCCTAATTCCATTTCATCTGCAGTACTCTAAATAAAGAATTAAAAATGGTGTCAAAAACTTTGACGTACTCAAAGTTTTTAGGCAATTGTATTTATGCATGCTGAATGCTCAAAGCTCAATGCTGCATTTACAATAGGAATAGCGTAAAATTAGGAAGGAGGAATTGAGATTTGTACTCAAATCTCAAGTCTCAAATCTCAAAAGAAACTTTACCGTATACTTGGTTTGATACACGGTACACGTTACACAGGCATCATGTACAGTGTACATGGAAAAGAAAAACGTATGCAAAATATTATGAAATAAACTATTAACTATTAGAAAAAGCAAGAAGCTTGTTATAAAAAAGTTTATTTGGTACTAAATGATCTCTCACGGTTCACGGTACAAACTACAAACCGGACCGGACTTGGAGAAAAAATAAACAAATTTAAGGGGAAAACTTGGAAACTAAATAAAAATGGTAAAAAGAGTGAAAACGCGGATGGAAACAGTAGAAAACAGTGGATATAAAAAATATAAAATAGTCAGACTCAGAATTCAGCTACCTTTTTTTGTATCTATACTTTCTCTTCATTCTCCATCTTTTTAGCAGGAGCATATTGGGAATGTACATAAAATTTACCTACTGCCTTTTATCTTTGTACAAAAATATAAAATATGAGAATCTAGAATCCAGAATGTACAAGCTATGGTACAATATGAATTTCACATTCATATTTGTATTCGCATTCAGATTCGGATTTGCTTTCGCATGATAGTTAGTTGTTTAAGAAGTGTGGAGAAGAAGAAGAAGAAGAATTGCGGAAAATACTACATGAAAGTTTGTTTTTCTCCCTCTCCGTTCCTTCTCTTTTTTTTAACTAGATACTAGATACTAGACATCTTGTTCCTGGTTCATGACAAAAAATGCGAATGTGTATGTATTTATTGTGTTTGGGTACCAAGTTCCTGGTTCCAGGTTCTTTCTACTTTCCACCTTTTTACATGCATTAAATATTGGAAACGTGAATGTGGACGTGAAAGTTGAAAGTTGCACGTGGAGAATACGCACATGCAAAGTTGTTTAATGTATAATGTAAAATAATGCTACATAAAGAATCCAATTTGATTTACCTACTCCCACTCTCTCCATCTGCAATCTCTTGAAACTCCGAACTCCGAACTTGGATAAAAGTACATTCTAAATTCTAGAATCTAGAAAATCTACAATCCTCCAAAAGACTTTATGGCATTTCTCTAAGAAAACAGGAAAGGAGGAGAAAAGTAGTCGTATCAACTTTTTTCCCTTTTTCTTTCTTCTACATGTTGTAGGAAAACTGGGAATCTCTTTTTCTCCCTTTCTCACTCTTTGCGTGAGTCCAGAGTGTAGAGTGTAGACTGTAGGTACTTTCTCTTCCCGGTACAAGCATTTCCATGTCTATTATTACATTATTATTATTATTATTATTACTCCGATTCAACTCCAACTCCATCTTCATAAAAGTTAAATCAGTTTACACTCATGCATTTCCATGTACAATGTACATCCAAACCAATCCGATCCGATCCAATCCAGTCCAATTCGATCCAACAAATATCTACATATCATTATAATAAAAATGTAATATGAATAATAAATCTACAATATAAAATATCATAATAATGTGCTTCTCAAACATGAATTTTTTTATGCTGACTTGCAAAAAGTCACAAGAGTCTCGAGTCTCGAGTCCATGTCATTCCATTTGACATTCCTCTGCACTTTGTACTCGGTTCATTGTGCATCTATATTACTTTGAACTCTAGAATCTAGCATGAGGAATCCTGCAACTGGAATTTGGAATTGTATCATCTCATGTCATTGGAATGTATTCTCGATTCTCGCTAGTTGCTCCAATCCGTGTTTTTTTTTTCATTTTTAAAAATAAACTTTTTTCATCTTTTAAGTAGATGGAAAACATGAGGTGAAAAGGGAAGGCTTTTTCGTCACTCGATGAATTTGATTTGAAAATTTGAAAATACGTTTCTCAATAATATTATAAATATTACAATTCTATGTGTAATTCTTTGTTTGCCGCCAAAACTTGTAACTTGTGATTTTTATACCGCCCACGACTTTATCATTAATTAAAAGCTCAAGCTTTTAATGGGGATTTTATTAATTCCACAGAATTAAGATACAAGACAAAATATAGAAACAATAAACAAGAGCAAAGTGTGAACAACTGTTATAATAAATAATAAATAATAAATAAGCTTTGCTTCCAGCTACTGACGAATCTGATGATGTGCTAAATTGTAAATGCTAAATGCTAAATAATAATGGTGTTGTGACTTTGTTTTAATTTTCCCGCATTTGGTATTTGACCTACCGCTGGTTGTTTGCTTCCAATTTCAGATCGACCACCAACAGCCGTCCTGCTTCATCAATTATCAAAAATAATAATCTGTTTTCTCTTCATTCCTCTGTCATGTGTAATGTGTAATGTGTAATACATTGTACTCAAGTATGCTGTGGGCTGTGTTTGTTCTAAATCCGGATTCCGGATTCTGGATTCCGGATCATTTGTAATTACAAAAGAATTTTGCCCCTCATTAATCAAAACGGCACAACTTACAACTCGCTAATCTGTATCACAATTCACAATTCACAGTACACACAATGAAATGATGATATATTATGTGTTATGTTTTACTCCTTGTTTCGTGCTCTGTGTTCTGTATTGTTTATTGTTTCTTGTCTATGCGAAGGGAAATGTGTAGTAAAATTATGATTTTGTATCCGATGATGAAACGATAAATCACACGTACGTCAAAAACTCGTGTGCGTGTATCACTTTTACGAAATTTATTACATACATTTGTGCAATCTTTATCCTACATTTTATAAGGCGGCTCTTACTTTTGTTTTATTCTTGCATTGATCATTGATGTTGTCATGCTTTATATAATATAAATTCTAGATTCTAGATTCTAGATTCTAGACCTTTGCCCATAGCATTCGACATTCGACTAAACAATCAATACAAAATCATGTGTAATGTGTAATAAAGTTGTTCCCCTTTTCATAGAATAAATAAAAGTTTTTGGACAGGTTGAAGTGTAAAAAGCGGGCAATTTCTAATATCTATGATAATTCTAATAGATTAAGAGATATTGTACAAATTACAAATGAAAGTTTCAGGCGCTGTACTTCTGTTGATTTTTGACTTTTGACTTTTGACAAAATAATGTATTGAAAATCAAAAATCGTAAAGACGATTGGCATCTCGAATTTCCAGCTCGAGCTCAGGACTCGCACCTCAAATGTCATGCATCCAATTAAATTATTAACATCTCTTAAATTCAAGTCAGATACAAAAAAGACCTCGATTCACAACTTTAAAACTACGTGGAAAAGGAAAAGGAGCAAAACTGAGTAAACCTCAAAACTCAAAACTCATGTTCAAATTACTCGCCAAAACTTGATGCTCAAGACTCAAAACTCAAAACTCAAGACTCAAAAATCTCAAAAGACTCGAGACTCGAGAGTTGAAAAGAACAGTTTTAGTCCTTTTATTCTCATTAGCTTGAAATTTTCTTTCACTTTCTCCCATTCATGTGGCCAAAGTTTTTTCTTTAAAAGTCAGACTACATTTTTAGTGGATCCTGGATTTTGTATCATTTGACGAGAAAGCCGTAGCAAAATCTTGGCTCAACGCTCAACGCTCAAGGCTCAAGACTCAAGACTCAAGACTCATGAATCGCGACTCGTGAAGAATGGAAAGGAACGGGGGAATTAACTGTATGAAATGTTGAGATGACAGCGACGAGGTAAAAAATGGGATTTGAAACTTGAAGCAACAAAGAAGAATAAGAAATATCTTTGTACATTTATTATAGTTGTACAAGTAAAAGTGCAACGAGCTTTGTGAATATGTGTGTACTTGTGCAAGTATGCGTAGACACCAGACACCAGCCAGTGGATTTTGGATGCTGGATTTTGGATGCGAGTATGAGTGAAAGGAGTGCAAAGTAAAAGTAAGTGTAAAACCAGGAGCGAACTGGTAAAAGTTTGTGGATCTAAAATACCGCGTATGAAGCATGAAGAGTGAAGAGTGAACTTACATATGTAGTAGGACAAGAGTAGACTTGGACTTGATTTCGAGTAGTGAAAGAAAGAAAAAATGCCGTCCATTAGCCGTTAGCCGTAGTCTGCTTCTGGTTTCTGTTCCGTTTCTGGTTTTGGTTCTAGATTCTAGATTCTAGATTCTAGATTCTAGACGATACACGATACACGATACAGGATTCGCGACTAGATGAAAGAGCAAGGGAAAAACAACTTTTCCCTTTAAATTGACGTTCTTCTTCCTTTTCTTCTCGAGTAAGAGTTTTTCCCGTACACTTTTTATGTATATTGTCTATTGTGCACGGAATCCTGGATACTGTATACTGTGTAAAACTGCGGTGTACTGCTCTTACTCACACTTGTGCTCAACACTCAACACTCTTCACTCAACTACACACTATGGCTTTCAACGTCGAACGTCCAACGTCGAATGTCGAAATACGAAATAGTCCTTTTCTTTTCCTCGGCGTCCTTTTGAAAAATGTATTTTTTCTCCCTCTCCCCAAACATAAAAAACTACACCAAACCAAACCGAAGGAATTGAAGGAAACGGAGTAAAAGTTTTTCCTCGTCACTCGTCGCTATTCCGCAGCCAGACTTTACATTCAAAATTCGGATGGAAACAAGAACAAGAACAACAGACACACCAAACTCAAGTACACTGAACACTGAACTCGGCTCAATTCGACTCCACTGCAGTTCCTGATTTCATACAGAAAAATATTAACAACTCACTTGGTTTTTACAGTCGTGTCATTGGAATTCAGGATTCAAAATTCATGTATTGAACAAGTCGATGGGAGATTTTCTTCCTTTTCTCTCAGCTCAACAAATTCAACTCAGCCAGCACCATTCACCATTCACAATTCACCATTTACTTTCACCCTGCAGTTGGACGAGAATGGAAAGGGGCAGACTGAGCTCTTATATTTTATGACCTCTGTATCCAGTCCAAACCAAACCAAACCAATGTCCAATGTACAAGAGAACACAAAACAAAGTAAAATCGATGTACTTTTTACTTATTTACAATGCACAATGAACAATGTTCAATGTAAAACGTGCAGTTGTAAAAGTTTACACAAATACTCGTCAGACACAAATAATTAATGCATTTTCCATTCTCTCTTTTGAACTTTTGAATTCGCAATTCTCAAGTATAGAATTTCGAGTATTGAGTATCCAGTCTCAACTTTCACAACATCAATACATCATGTGACGTGTACTTTTTACTCTGTAGAAATTTGTTTGGATTTGCTATTTCTTCAAACTCCACAAGACACAAGACACTTTCACCCGAAAAATGCACAAGTACATTCAGTTTTAAAAATTTTAGTCACTTGACTTGCAATTCCCTTGACAAATGACAAGCACTTTTAACTTTTCACTGTTGACTGTACAAAATGTGATTAAATCCTGATGAATTTTGATATTGGTAGAAACTGCTTGTGGATTATTTCACTATGTCACTATGAAAAAAGTAGAGACTAGACTAGGAAATTCAAGATTCAAGATTCAAGTGGCAGTCTGATAAATGTGTATTAAAAAAATCCACATGTCTATATTTGCGTTATGCCGAAAGGTGAAGATTGAAGATTGAAGATTGAAGAGTTGAGTGTATTTAGAGTTTAGAGTATTTCAGTTTGTCACTACTCTGGATTATGTTATGGCTGAGCTGTGGAAATGGGAATTATAAAATGGAATATCGAATGTGACTTGGAGCCAGAGCCAGAGCCAGAGCCAGAGTCAAAGGCAGAGGAAGAGTAAGCGAGTTAAGTTGAATTGAGTTTTGAGTTGAAGAGTTTGGGGGCAGAAAAGAAACTGGGAGAGATAGGAGTTGTACAAGTGCTTACTCTATTGCAGACAGATATCGACTAAAGAGCACCGAACATTGAACGCAGAGAAAATAAGCAGCTCGCTCTCTCTCTCTCTCTCTTTACCTTTCTGTATTATATCCAGCAATCTACTCCACTCGTCTACACAACTACACAACTACACACAGGATATTACGTTCTGCTGCGCTCTGCTTCACCAACTTCCACTCTTTTCTACATCCACACTCTACACTCAACTGTGTACACTGTACATGGTTATAGCTGCCATTTTTTGAGTCCCCTAAATCAGTACACCTTAAAAAATTTCCCAAAAATTTCCATTTTATCTGGTGTAAGCTGATTTTTTTCAATTTATTTGAGGAAAATACCTACATTTTTTGCTTTTAAAAAACACATTTACATAGAAGCAAATCCACCCCAAATTTTGATATTTTATACTGTAAAATGGTGCTTTTTGCATGGTGCAAGACTTCTAAGAAATGCAGAATTTCACACTTTTCGAGCGAATCGAGAAAGTTTTTGCAAAAATGCTGAGTTGTAAGTGCTTTCTCCTTGTACGAAACATGGTTTTTGAGTACCATTTTTTGACGTTCTTTGGCTTCAAAAATTAAGCAAAGGAGTTTAACTATTCCCCTTATTTCCTTGAGAATTTAATTTCACACAGTTCGATCAAAATCTTGAACTTGTAGCCCAATTTCAAGGGAATTTCAGATGAAAATTGCGTTTTGAAGCTAAAAACTATTAAAAAAGTTTATAGGCAGAGCGAAATTTAAGAACTTTTTTGAGATTTTTCCTTAAAAAGCTGCAAAAATAACGATTTTTGAAGAAAAATTCGGGTAATTTGTCTCGTGAAACCATAAAAATTGTTACTTTTTGGAAAAATTTATTAAAATCAGTACAATCAGTACAGGGAATTGGAAATCAGTACTTTGTACTGAACTGATTTTCCGAATTTTTTAGTCAGTACAGGGGGTCTCCAAATCAGTACTGTACTGACTAAATCAGTACGAATGGCAGCTATATACATGGTACATTGTACATGCATAACTGGAAAGGCGAGCTATAGGTACATGTGCAGTCGGGTAGTTGGTAGTTAGTTATACAGAGAGCAGGAGCAGACTTGCATATTACATAGACTATAGACACTATAGAGAAATGTATATAGCACAGAATTTCTTATTTCTTACGCTCGATACTCTATGCTGGATCCTCATGCTACGCTCATAGCAACGCCGAAAATGGGTGAAAAACGGGGAATGAAAACTCTGTCGTATATCACAGACATGCTTCCTACACTGAACACTGCACACTGAACAAACGATATAGGGCACACTCCACACTCCGGAAAGGGAATGAAAATACGTCCATATCTATACAATGCACAATATGCAGTATACATGTAGAATGTAGATCCTCTGCATCAGTATGCATCCAACAGAATACATATAGCATATAGCATACAGCATGTCGTGTCATGTGGTAAAATTGTAGAAGGGAAATTCTCTTTTATTTTAACAGTGGAGGAAACATGAAAAGTACAGGTAACATTACAAATGTGTAGAGAATAGAGTACAGAGACAGACGGATCCGATTTTACTGTATTTTCTATCCGAATTCAATTCCTGGCTTAAATATCCAAGTTCCAAGTTCCAAGTCAAATTACTTTAATCCAAAATCCAAAATCCACAATCCACAATCAACATGCTTGAAATATCCGCTAAATGTCGTATTTTGTGGAATTTTCCTAGCAACGCTTCAACTAAGAGTTAGAATTACAACTCGGTTCTTTTTGGCTAATGCTAATGACATGTCGGAGGTAGAAGTGACAGTTGATATTAAAATTACTAAAGCTTTGAGCTTGTTCTCTCTTTCTTTATCACAATGGACTTTTAATTTGCAGTGTAGATGAAATGGAAAGGTGGAAAACTTGGTGTACAAGTTATAGTTGCATAATAAAAATATCAAGTGTATTTGATATGAAAAATTCTCATGTATGGAGAATGGAGAATGGAGAATGGAGACATCCGTAGTTTGTAGTTTGTAGTTTGAAAAGTATTTTGCAAGTGTAAAGAATATTATTATTATATCCATAGAGAGAATAGAGAATAAAAGAGAAAAGAATAGAATAGAGAGTACAGATTTATTTAAAAATATTGGAATTTTGGAATTTACACCGACAAGTGAAAAGAGGGAAATGTACAATGTAAAATCTTTGATGTTGAATAAAATGTGCGTAGTATGGAGTATGGAGCGGAGAGGAGAGGATGGGATTGGAAGTTGTATGGAGAAATGTACAGGAGGATAAATTAGGGGTGGAGCAGTGAAAAGTGGCAGCTTGAGGTCTTTTGAACTTTATATAATGGCAAGTTGAATCGTAACAAGGATGATGATGACTAGCGATTGACACGAGCCACAAACTTTTATGTAATTGACTCCTACTCCTTCTCCTTTTTCTCCTTTTCCTTTCTCTGTCTCTGTCTTTGTGAATCGAGTATCCACCAAGAACCAAGAACCAAAAGTATCTTGAATCTCCAATCTCCCACGCATAAAACATACATAAAGATACAGACTCCTGGCTGACTCGTGGATACTCTTTTCTCTTCTCTTTTCTCTTAAAGATTCAAGATATCCACTTTTACTTTCTTTCTCCGTGTCGGCCGAAGAATGATATAGGACATTGAGCAGTGTTGAGCGTATTCTTATTCAGTATTCAGTATTCATATTACACTTCTTATATTGGAAATTGCACGACCCCACAAAATCCGGATCAATTCGAAACTCGAAGCTCAAAACTCAACTTTTCTACTGAATGGCTGAATCATTCTGGAATGATTTTTCCCAAGGAACAATGTGAGGTTTATGTGAGGTTTGATATGCACAATATTGCAAGTGGCAAATGGCAAAGGACACAAGACACAAGACACAAGACACAAGGCGGAGGAGCGAGGAAGAGACAACCTTGGCGACAGAAAGGAGGAGCACATGGTGAAAACTCGGAAAGTTGGACCATTATAAATTATTACTCGCTGTGCTAATACTGTAATTTAGCACGAGATAACATCATCACTCTCTTGCTACTCTTGCTAGTTGCTGCTAACAAGTTTAAGATGGATAATAATAATAATAACCTCCAGTCTACTCCACTCTTCTATTCTCTATACTTTTTCCTCCACTTTATGCATCCCCCATCACCATTTATTTACTCTCCAAAACTCGACAATCTACATTGGAACACAATCTACAGTCTACAATCTACAGATTTACATAATCAAGATGCAAACAAATGTTGCGTAGTTTCTATTCTCTTTCATATAACAGAATACACAATGAGGATTGAGCACTGAACATTGTTGAGCGAAAAAGGGATGACAGGATAAAAACAAGATTACACTCCTCCAATAAAATCTCATGATTATTGAATCTAAACATTAAATGTTGATTGTTGATTCATCTCCGAAATCTTGGAATCTGGAGTGGCAATTAACAATGTGATTATTATTATTATTATTATTATTACGAGCACCACATCTACATTTTATATAGATTTTCCTGCTAGTATCGAGTATCGAGTCGTCGTCCAATTTCAACTTGAACTCTGTTAAAAATGTCAAGTGTCAAGGTATGGGTAAGTATTTGGCTGGTGACTGTTGAAGAGTGGAGCAGTTGATCCAAAATCCTCATTTATTTCCAGACCTGAAACTTGTATTATGGAATATGGAATATGGACCAAGTGGAATAATAAATATGAAGGAAGGTAGATAGAAAGTAGAGAGAAGCGGGTGGACGGCTGTAGACTGGACGGTGAACTGCTGCTACTCTCATAAATGGTTCCAATTTATGATGATGAGAATGATGGGTTCAAAGATGAAACTAAAAGGAGAGCAGCGGCACAAGCACAACAACAACAACAGCAACAACAACAGATCTACTTTACATCCTACATTGTGTATTGTCTATCGTGCATACTGCATACAAGAATGTGGGACTAGCAGGATATCATCCACTCTTCTGTTTTTAGTTTTTAGCTTCACATTTTTACTTGGGAAGCAGATGAAAAAGGTATATGTATTGTATCCTGGATTTTTTTGGTTGGGGGCTCGATCAAGAAATTCAAGTTGTGCCTTCCGTTCAGCGTTCAGCATTCACCCTCAACTCAGTTTAAACATACCATCAGCATCATCATCTCACAACTCACAAATCTCAAGACACATGTAAAATCCGGAGCTGTAGTCCATCTATGCTGTAATGCTGTATGTTGTATGTTGTGTGTGTATGTGTTTAGAGCTGGGAGTTCCAAAGGGAAACGAATTCCAGCTGCACCACCACTCAACTCAACTCGGCTCAACTCAACTCAATTGAAACTCGGATCCTGTGTATAAGTATATTATGATAATGGAGTTGAATGTGTGGAGTGTGTAGTGTATCTACTATCTACGTGGATGTTTGTTCCAGCTCATAATAAGTTGCTCATTGAGTTAGACTTTGGACTTTAGACGTGCATTCCATTCACATTGTCCCTTGAACCAAGAAAGACGAAGGAACAGTCGGCTCTCTGTTCCTGTCTCTACCTGAACTCACAACCAGTTCCTCCTCCTCACTCACTCACTCACTCACTCACTCCTACACTTACAACAACACACCACACACCCAATACATACGACATCACATCCTCAATCCACAATCCACAAACCAGAATTACTGTACACTGTACATTGCAACGTTTTGAGGATTGAGATTCTAGATTCTAGATTCTCGCACGTGAAAGAGGGCAGAAGAAAGAGACAGCAACAACTGCTGTGACTACCTCAAATTAGACAGCTGACGCTCTCTTTTTCTTTTCCACATCTACAATTTTTTTCATTCGCCTCTCCACTACCACTACCGACTACTATCGACTACTCCACTTCTTCTTCTCCTCCTCTTTCCTTTTCTTTTTCTTATATGTGTGTATAAAAATACAAGATAAACATTTATGGCTATCTGTGAAGGAGAGAGCAAGGAGCAAAAGGGGCACACTCAACACTCAACATTCAACATTTTATATTTCTCTCTGTAGTTTGTCTTCTCCGTTTTCCTTCCTTTTCCGTCTCCCATCTGGAGTACTGGGGTACGCGAGGAAGGAGCACGAGCTCGGCTTATGTATTCTCCCGATTCTGGATAGGCAACTACTTTTCATTCTGAATTCTGAATTCTCAACTCCGAACAGATGAGAGGAGACGAGACGTGTGTTCAGTGTTCATAATAATAATCATATAAAGATAATGTACAGGATACAGTATGTAAGTATATACAATATACATGTATTGAGTATTGAGTATCGTGTATTACGAACGACAGTTGTGTGTTGTGTCTTTGGCTTTGGCCTTTTCACCGAGCTTCACATTTAAATTTAAATGCCATCACCA
Organism: Sminthurinus aureus; assembly: GCA_034698265.1. Taxonomy (NCBI): domain Eukaryota; kingdom Metazoa; phylum Arthropoda; class Collembola; order Symphypleona; family Katiannidae; genus Sminthurinus; species Sminthurinus aureus. The sequence goes on from JAQGBH010001986.1 coordinate 17,595, forward strand.
CACACAAACACCAAACACACATCAGCATCAATATATCAAAGACATGAAACTTTTATTTTTAAATTTAAGACCACTTGAAACTTGAGACTTGAGACTGGAGACACCACTCTCATTTTTGAGCATATACCGAGATGCATAAAGAAGTACGAACGATGGGTGATGGGTGATGCGATGGGCCCTGTAATAACCTTTTTGGAATATTTAATAAGAAATTTTTATGAGACTTTTATGAAATGGTCAGGGAGAGCCACAAGACAAAGATCAAGAACACCAATCCAAAAGATGAACAAAAGAGCCTGATAATTTATTCTGGGATGAATATCACACAGAACACAGACACAACATCCACTTTCCACACGCATCCCACAAAATATCATGTAAAATATCTAGAATCTAGAATCGAGAATCCAGGTAGAGGAATTATTATCATTATAATATAACTATAAAGTGAGATGTAAAAATGAAATGAATCAAATTCAAATACTAATATCAGCCCGCGCATTTGCAAATATTATTATGCACAAGACAAGTGAAATGTAATTGAAAAATTCCACTGCATACATTTGATGTAGAATAAAAAATAAAACATTAATTTTTTTCACGAAATAATTACAATGATAAATCTCGAGTCTCGAGTCTCGAGTTTGGAATCAAGACTGGAAACTGGAAACTGGAGAATCGAGATGTAGAAAACTGATGGTGCTGATGAAAAATCTATTCCATTTTTAGTTTGAGCGTTTATGAGAGTGAAAAAATAATTTTGCCGTTTTTTAATTTGCTCCTTCTCCTTCTACTTTTGATTATCATGTTCCTTTTCATTCATGAACATTTATCACATTCACATTCGCAGATAGAGAAGAATTTGGTGAATTGTACGAATTTGCAATTTGTACCATGTCCTAATATCCTATGCATTATTCATAAGAATGAGTGTGACTTTTGAGTTTTGAGTCTAAGTCTGAGAATTGGGAAGGGGAGATTCCGTTTTCTTTGGAAAATTGAGTAGTGGGAGAGAAACCCGGCCGAAATGAAATTAAAAAGGTAAAAGGTCAAATTGAATTAATTCATTTCCCGCATCCCGCCTCTGACGATGACGATGAGTCAGAATTCAGAATTGGGAATTTGGAATGTGAGAAGTCATTTTCATTTCTACTTTCTACACATATCAACTCGAGTTTCATTTATATAGTGCATTCAGCATTCACCTTGCGAATTGCGAACAGATATGCTGAGATACCTTGCAAATTACACATGACGATGCTCGCAACTCAACTCGACTCGGCTCGACTCCCTTCACTTACATTTTCATTACACCTGAAAAATCGGGAAATTAAATTTTATCCAGCGTCTCCTTCTCGCTTCAGTTCTAGTTCTAGTTTCATTTCCTCATTTACATTTCAAAATGAAATGAAAAATGAATGAATTAGAATTAGACACAGCGGAAGAGTGAATTGAGAATTGAAAATCAAAATTAACAAGACGCATGAAATGACTAAAAACGTAGTGCGGAAACCTTCAGACAAGCTTGCAGATCTGGTCTTTAGTCTAGAGTCTAGAGTCTAGACTTTAGACTTTAGACTCACGAAATAATGGTTATCAGCGGAAAACAGGAAGAGATTCTTCGATTCTTCCGCTTTTATAAATACAATGATGAATTTCACAAATCAACTCAGTTTTAAATCATATCAATAATAAAAAATCAAAAGAATCAAGAAATTCCACAATCTAGAATCTAGAATCTGGAATGGTAAATCAGCAGTTTTGATTTTTACATAATAATTCAATTTTTTTCATATCCGCCTTCATCACTGCAAATTGTTCCATTTTCTTTGAAAATTCAAAATTCAAAACTCGGAGCAAAAATCCTTTTCAACTAGAGTAAAAACATGATAAAACTATTATTTATAAACTCTTGAAAAGATGCTCATCAATTATTTTGATTCTTGTTTAAAATCGCCAAATACAAAGTAGGTATTTCATATTTGTTAGCGGGGAAAAGAAAAGCATGAAAAATATTAAATCTTTCTATTGGGGGAAAATTCAAAAAGAACTCTACCTGTTTTCTTTTCATTAGTTTATACTTTTATACTAAAGCTCCTCACTGTTCAATGTTTAGTACTCGGAAAATTCTTTGTGTATTTATATTTATCAAGTTGTTGATATTCATTGGGTGCGGAGTGCGGAGTGGATTGTAGATTGTACATATGTACACATTTTGGACGGGACGGGACAAGAATATTTATAACGTGACAAGAAATACGCAGACAATATACAATTGTAAAAAATGACGGAGGAGGAGCTGCAAGGTTGAGCAGGTAGAAAAAGACTGCCGACTTTTGGTAATTTGTAAAATCATCAAATTATCATTTCATCCTCATTCTTCATTCTCCATTCTTCTTTCTCAATCCCATAATACACAATTGAAAAGAATGACAATGAAGAAAAATATCAAAACTGTTTGTACTTTGTATTTTATTTTTTGTCTATGTACAATATAAAATGTAATAGGCAGCAAAGAACAATGTACTTATCTTTACACTTTACACTGACTGCTCTCGTATTTCGTAGCTCATAGCTCATAACTTATTTACAATTCACATGTACAATTTACGGCAGAGAGCATAACCATAACCATACCAGATCACAGAAGCAGAAGCAGAAGCAGAGGAAGAATGGACGGAACGGAAGAAATAAAAAGAAAACGAGAGGTGGAAAATGGATGGAAAAAGACGGAGTAAATACGCTAATCATAAATGAAATTCGGGGAAGGGCGGCGGAATAGTTGATAGCTAAACACAATTGTTTACCTTTCTGTTTAACGTCTTACGTCTTACTCTCCTCGCTCCTCTCTCTTCTCTACCCATTTCTCATTTCTTATGCCAGATCCTAGATCCTAAAGCCTAGATTCTAGAGCCTAGGCAACAACCAACGAAAACAAGCAACAATCCGAAATCAAAAGAAAACTGTGACTCATGACCAGAGCTACGTCAAATTGTACACTTTATTCTTTGCCCGTTTTACATAGACCTCAAAAGACGACTTGAAAAGGGAAAATTACTCGGGAATTTAAATAATAATAATTACATACTCCATGACGCTTGCACCGTAATTCCCTCCGTTGCCATGGCGAACTACTATTATCTCTTGAAACTTGAAACTTGAAACCTGGTTAAACCTATTCGGAAGACTCTTGAATCTTGAATCTAGTCGCATTTCACGTTTCACATTATTTTTATTGAAATTTGTTGGGAAAATGACAAAGAAAAGGAAAATAAATAAATTGAAAATTGAATCGGCAAATCCGGGTTGGATCACACAAAATTATACTTGAAAGAAAAATGTTGTTTCTTATTTGTGGAGATTTTGGAAAAGTATGAATACAATAGCTGAATAACACTGCCTAGTATTTCGTGTATGCATCAGAAATCAGAATTACACACGCATACAAATACAGTGTACAGTGTACAGGATACTTTGATACTTTGATACTTTATGTTGAAATAACTAAGACGGTATTTGTGCCTTGTGTCTTTGTTCTCTTCGGTTCGTCCATCGTCTATCGTATTAGGTGTAGAATTTGGAATTGTTGTAAAAGGTAAGTAAGTGGCCTCATTTGAGATCACGTTGACGGGATTAACTCCTCAGAATATGTGACATGAAGATTAGAATTAGGTGTAATTTTATTGTTATTACTCGTGGAAATTGACGAGTTCAGAGTTTGGAGTTTGGAGTTTGGAGCTTGGAGTTTGAACAAGGAAGCGAAGCAGGTTGACATGCCGATTAGAGCCACACTACATATTATGGATATTTCACTAGACACTAGGCAACCCTCGTTGTCATTGTCATTGACAAAAATCGTAACAAAATTTTGACCAAAAACCAAAGTCTACTAATTCTCTCCGAGTTGTTGGAAAGTTGACAGCTGGAAAAAGTACAAAATACAAAGCACACGTTGGAAAACAGGGATAAACAATGAACAATACCTGAGAACTGGGGATAATAATATAATTCTTTCAAGAGGAAGGGAAGAGGAAAATGTCTGCGATTACTGTGAACAATCTTCTTCTGAAAAATTCAAATTCAAAATCAAATGCAAATCCCTTGAAAATTCAAGACTAACAATAAGTCATGAATTTGTCGCTTGCCTTTGCCGTCTTTTCCAATCCTGTTTTCCCATAATCAATAATCCGTAATCCGTAATCCGTAATCCTAACTCGTAACTAAATTCTAATCCTCTAGTTTTGCCGTGCAACATAACAAACAAATAACAAATGACATTGCACACATCACACATGCACAAAATGGCAATGGACAATACTTACACAAGTTTTCACTTGAAACTTGACCCGCAGTGCACAAATCCTTCAACTTGTTATACAATTTTTAATTTATAATCTGGTATTAAAAACTAAAAAATAATTGCTCAAGCCAACATTTGTAAAACATTTTTGCTCTACCTTCTACAGCTTGGCTTGCAAATATTTGCCAAAGTTTTTTACTACGTGAGATTTCTCAGTGTATCGAGTATCGAGTACCAAGTATCAAGTTTTTCAAAACTTGCACTCAAATCTCACGACTCGATTCTAAAATTGAGAATCAAAGTTGGAAAAAGGCAGAAAGCTCGGGAAAATGGTATCTGTTGTGAGTGTTAGTCAGCTGTTAGTTGTTGGTCGTGAGTCCATCACTAATCACCAGTGTGAATGCGTAGACATTTTTCTCCGTTCCTTTTCCTTTCTTTTTCTATATCTATGTACCTTTGTGTCTCTGTCTAAGCCTGGGCTGAAAAGTAACTTGTGTAAAGGCACAAGTCCTTGGAAAAAATAGAGCTAAACCTTTGAAAGGCCCGTAAATAAATCGTTGGCTGTCAGTTAGATTTAGATTTAGATGGATTTGAAGCAGGTAGAGTATCATAATAATAAAAAAGAAGAAGAAGGAGGAGGAGAGTGGAATCGGGTAAAGTATTACGAGTTTTGAGTGAATATTGAATATTGCTTCTTGCTCCACAATCTACAATCTATTTTACAACAGAGATATATGTACTTTTTAACAAGCAGTCGAACACCCACAGTGGTCGTGATTCCATCAGTTCCAACTTGCAACATCCAACATCCAACATCCAAATCAAAGGACTATGTGGACAAACAAACAAACACACACAGAAATCCCTACACTGATATTTTACCATGTATTTCTTATTTGTATTTCTCAGTTCTCCTCCTCTTCCATTTTCCCTTTTGGTCTTGATACCTCATTTTTTCCTCCTTGTTCCCTGCGCTTCCCTTTGAACCGGGTGGAAAGGACGTCTCTGTTTCTCGTTACTCTGTAGGAAATGTGCCACCTTCGTCACATCATAAAAACCCTCAAGTCTCGAGTCTCAACTCTCAAGTCCTCATCCAAAAACGAGCCTCTCTCTCTCTCTGGTTTTGTGTGTGTCTATCCCAATTACACATGTGTGTACTGTGTACCTGTGACTTGAGACTTGACTTGTGTGAATGTTTGAGTCAAATTGACCATTATTATTTACTCTTGTAAACTGTAACCATGTCTAATGTCTAATGTCTAATCACATGGACGACGGTTCATTTACCAACAACCAACAGCAACAGCAACAAGAACAACAAGCAAAATTTCACATAAACCATCACCTTCAATTCCCATTTCCATCTCGTTGAACGAATATACACATTTGTAATAAATAGCCACGGAACCGACAGCCGCGTCTCTCAGCTCGAAATTGTAAATCTTCAACTGTAAATAAATGATGACTGTGGCATGGAAAATAAATATACACATCAAAGTTCAAACATTCTAGAATCTAGAATCTAGATTCTAGATTTTAGATGCTATGTGCTTTGTGCTTTCCACTTCACCTTGCTAACAGATTCACATTTTTTAACTTTGGGTCTTTATTTTTTTTTGACTTTTTTATAATGATTGACGTCATTTTTGAAGGTATGCGTAATGCGTCATGCGTCATGTGTAGAGGTTAGAGTGTAAAGTTTGTAGGAAAATGTTTAAAGAGGGTAAATGGCGTCAAATTTGTTGATTCCCCGCGAGTGCACAAGGGCTAAACGATCAGGACTCAAGACTGAAAGAGACAAAGAAGATGAGCCCTTATTTTACATCGTAAAGGTACGGACTTCCAATTTAAGCACTGAGCACTGAGAATTGAGCAGTGAGAATTGAGAAATTGACAAGTGAACATTGGAGCACTGGAGACTGAACAAGTTGGACATTGGTCATGGTGAGGAAATAAATTGTAGGGTGTGTTTTTTATGTTTGTTTTCGGCCTAATAGTAAAAAACCTGGGCTTGTAATTAATTTAGAAACATGTCAACTTTGCTGGTGGTCAAAGCGAAGAATGGGAATGGCCAGAGGTGACTCGACTTTTGACTTTTGACGTGCCTCTTTACTCTCTCTACAAATATTTCTGCCCCCTTCAAATCCACATCCACATTCACCGCCTCTCTCCTTTGTCATCTCAATTCTCAATTCTCAATTCTCAATGCTCAATGCTCAATTGAGCAGAAAAGAGCAAGAAAATCCTTTTGTTAAAAAAATGACGTAGAAATTCTCCATAATACATAAAGCAGTGTAAGTATAAGTCAATCATGAAATCTCCATCTTGGACTCGACATGATTTTGATGTCGATTCCAAGAATCCGAATGTGACATACACACGATATACGATACAGCTCACTTGCAAATGTACGGGAAGGACACTTGAGCAAAGTAATAGTGAATAGTGAATAGTGAAGATAGGACAGGAAAATTACATGAGACATGTTGCATAATACGCCGTTCATCCTCCATCCCCGGCGTAATGCATTACTCTTATGTCTTAGTTTTGGTCATTTTCTCCGTGAACACACACACACTCACACGTTCCGACCACTCGCGTAATTTGTCATAGTCTAACCTCTCTTCTTATCCAGTATCCAGTATCCAGCGTGGCCATTAGGTGTAGAGTGGAGAATCGAGAATCGAGAGTGGAGATTTTTGCCTTCCCTTTTTCCACCTTCCCTCAATTTTCAATCTTGAATCCTCAGTCTGACTTTTTTACTTACGAGTTACGACATTCACACTTAGTCTCAAGTCGCTGAGGACCCTCCTGTCTTGTCTCTTTCCTTCCCTCTCCTACTTTTCACATACCAACATCCACATCCACCACCATCCAGTTTGACAGTAATCATAACAAATCCTTTTTTCATCATCGGCATATTTACAAGCAAGACCTTGCTCAATCTTCTTCTTGTTTCTTATTACAAATATTTGTACACGATTATGCTCAAGACTCAAGACTCAAAACTCAAAACTCAAAACTCTTAAAATTTTAAAGGGAGATGCAGAATATTAAATTTTATCCACGTTTTTTTGCGGTAGGTACATAGGACGCATGATATAGTGATATAGGGTATATGATGAACATAGTAAGGAAAATAAGCGTAATGTGCATAATATATTTTAAGGAATTATTTATTATTTATCCTTTATCATATTGAGCACAGCTTTTGCTTTTGGTTTTGATTTTCTTGGTGGTCGTGAGCAGTATAAAAGATGAAGCTGATGATTATAATGATCCTTTCTGGACAATACAATAATATAATGGGAGAATAGAGTAAAAAAGATGAAGGCACAAGGCACAATCGCCTTATGGTAACCGCATCATCATCATCATCATGGGTTGTGGCTACTTGATACTGGATACGAATACGAGGGAGAAGATGACGGACGTATAAATATTATCGAGTATGAACAGTGAACAGAACAGAGAGAGAATAAAAGAGATTGAACCCCCATTCTCGTGCCGCTAATTATTAAAATAGAAAAAAACGGGAGGATGAAAAAAATCCCTTTATCTCTATTACTGTTCAATCTTCAATCCTCAATCTTCAACTGTATTTTGTATTTTATCTACGGCTCTTCTAGTTTCTACTTCTCCACATCTTTCTCATTTTTCTTCATCTGCTCCTAGTTTCTAGATTCTAGATTCTAGATTCTAGTTTCTATATTGTTGGCTGACTCGAGTATAAAATGTAGTATGAGCGTAGAGCGTGCTACGTGGTATGGGAGAGAAGGAGAGAGGATAAAGTAGACGGACAATTAATGCACACCTGCCTTCTCTTTCCTCCGCAACCTACGGAACATGCCAGAGAACGTCTGTCTATCCATAATCTTTACTTACCTCCGTCCTTATTTATGCGGATAGAGTATAGACTATAGACAGCACAACGGCAAGCAGAAACAGAAACAGCAGCAGCAGGCTCGAGTGAACCGCTATGGACTTGACCATTCAGCTTTAATTCACATTGTGTCAGCCCAGATCCCATACATACATACAGACAGACAGATAAAGAGGGACTGGGACAAGGAAAATCCAAAAAAACCGCAGAACCTCATGCGCCTTCTAAAATCTCAATTATTTGATTCATTCTCAGATCTCAGAAAAGACTTGATCAAATTTATATGTTGGAAATTCGAAAAGTGTAGAATCAAATTATCTAGAATCTAGAATCTAGAATCTAGAATCTAGAGTAGTCACAACATGAACTCACATATTTTTATATTACGTAATACTTACAGACTGCACAATGACAATGGAAATGGACAATAGAAAAAGTCGGTGGATTGTGGTGCATTGTGTTCATTATTCACAATGAAATTGAGCTCAATTCGTGGGGAAATTTCATGAATGCATCCGCTTCGGTATTCGATATGGGTTGGGGTTGGGGTTTTGGAGTTTTGGGGTTGAATGACTTAATACACTAGGATTATTATAATAAATTCATTATTGAAAATTGAAAACATGTTAAACTCTACATGTTCATGCTGGTATTTATTTTCCTCGTTCCCCATTTTCCATCATCTTGAACCTTGAATTTTGAATTTTGGATCTAGGATCTAATGATAATAGATCCAAAGGATTTAAATTTAAACGACCGGGGAAAATGGAGAAAAAAACTAGAAGGATGAGGACAAAAACCATGTTCATTTAATTATAAAACGACCTCTTCTTCTATTATCCAAAATCCAAAATTCAAAGCTCAAAGCTCAAAACAAGGCTTAGAAAAATTGAAAAAAACAAGAAGAAACTTTTTTTATTCCAGTTACGTGTACAAAAGTCTAAAGTCAAAAGTCCTCGATCCTTGAGTAGTCAACGACGGACAAGAATCTTCAATTTACTATTTACTACTACTTGAAATTACTCGTTGACGAAATGATGAGAGAGCGAGAAGGAGAGAGAGAGAGAGAAGAGCCAAGATGAAAAATGTCGAGAGTCGAGAGTGGAGAAGTACTTTACTGTTGGTCGAGGTCCGGACTCTGGAGATTCCTTTCTGATTTCCCCTTTTTTTTCTCTTTCTCTGTCTCATCATCATCATCATCGTCATCCTTTTCACTCTGTTTTTTATCCTCACACATGTTTCAGTTGAGGATTGAGCAAGTTTGTAGTTTGTGCTCCATAATAATTTCTTGCTCCTATCTGGAATCTCAAACTGGATCTGGATTTGGATCTGGATCAGTGACGAGCGGACGGACATTTATCTACAATGTACAATGTACACATACAGTGTTCAGTGTCTACACTTATAAAATAAACTACATTCTACTCTCATTATACATTAGCCCAAAAACAAAAAAAACGTACCTTTCCACTTTTCATCAGTCAGATACATGGGAACAGAAAAGAACCCATTAAATATTTTGGGAACAAAAATGATACCAACCAAGCGACCATTTTTGTTCCCATTGAACTAATTTAGTCCCCTTTTCAAGTTTTTTCTAGTGTATTTTTTTCAAAAAGACAAGGTGTTTCACTTAAGACAGCAAGGGTTTGAGCGGTCATAACTCCATGAAGGAGTGACGGATTTTGATGAACTTGGACT